>JAEQML010074160.1:0-14538 GCA_016904865.1 Pissodes strobi | reverse complement strand
CCACTTATTCAAAAAATAGAGCCGCTTGCTCTGGCCACTGGTTGTAAACTTCTTGGCTAATTTCCGTCGCTCTTAAATGCCGCGTTAACCTCAAAATCTCTTTAACGATATTTTCTTCAGAATCTTTGAATTTGTCATATATTACAACCTTGAGTATTGTTTCCATTGCTTCAAAGCCCATATCAATTTCGGCATAAAATTGATTCAAGCATTCCAACATACTACGTTTAAATTCTTGTTCAGTTGTGAAACCCGCATCTTGCACTTCTTCCCCTGGCATATTTTTTTCCTTCTTATTCTTTTTGAAACTGAAATATCCATATTTGCGCGCGTTTCCTTGGCATATAGAATTGACTTTTCTACATGGTCATTTCTATCTTTCTGTAAAAAAGTTTTAAGGGCTTTAATCTTTATAACACATTTGCTGAAAGTCATATCAGCAGTTTGCATGTACGTTTGTGTTTGATTGGCTTCTTCTAAAATTATACTCCAAAATGATAAATAACACAAAAAAAAATCGCAAATTGCTGGCATTAAGGTATGGGTAGGTTGTATCTAAATTTTCTTTTAGATCTGTTAATAACTGAATGGCACCTACCATCACCGAATAGTTACTCCTTACTGCGTTTACCGCATCATGATGGGCACTCCAACGAGTTTCAGTAAGTCCTTTAATAGAAACTCCTACTTTCTCCATCATTATATCCCACCTATGAGTTCCAAAAAGGTCATACGAGACGCTACTGTAGCGAAAGAATGTAATCTGCAGAGATTCAAAGAATGATTTGAACATGGCACAAATGAAGACTTTGAATTTAATTGTTTGATTCTCTTTTGAACCCCTGAGCGAATTCCAGCCATAGTAGAGGCATTATCATACGTTTTTCGGGAGGTAGTTCGAGGAACTGATATCTCAACATTCGCTTGTTTTTACTGCCTGGCTAACCATTTGCTTAAATTCATTTTCAGCATTTTCTCAAATGTTTCGTAAAGTATTTCCGACACTTTTGGAAGGGCAACAGCGCTATCCAAGACAGTATTTTTTATTGTTCGCAAACTTTTGCATAGTGACAAAATAATGGCAAAGATTTTAGCAAGTATTTGTAGTGTTATCTGAAACTCAAGAATAAGCATATCATTTTTCAATTTTTTCTTTTATTTTCCATTTTTTCTTCACTTTCGTTTGAAAATTTATGGTTTTGAACCCCCAAAATCCCCCCCATGGGCACGCCACGGGTTACGGATTCAAGAAGACATCACTCCACAACCTAATTTACGGGAAAAATTGGTTCAGTTCAAGAACTTACTTATATCTTTGCACTTATTCTAGTTTTTCTTTGACCATGAGGTAATTGATATACTAGTGATATTCTCCAACAGATACCATCTGCTGAACGTAAAGGAACGGATGTTTTTTTGAGGGTTTCAATTCGAGATGTTCCTAGAAGGTACATGTCTTGGGAACACAGGAGTGACAGTAAACATATATTAGTAATTAATGCTGTATCAAAAGATAGGTTTTCATAAATTATGAAAATAATACATGTTTGTGATAATGAAAATCTTGACAAACAGGACAAGCATGCTGAGCTTCGCCCTCCATTAAGTCTTCTAAATAAAAAGTTTTTGGGTCTCGCATCTTTGGATTCAACAACACAGCATCGACGAAGTAGTGATCCCATATTTTGGAAGACACCTTGCAAGCACCCCTTTGTCATGCAAGTGGAAACACTTAGAATATCGCTTTACAAGGGCTCTTTTGTCTGGCACACTGCATCACTGTGGAACTGACTCCCAGGACATCTGTTTCGCCCTAATTACAGTCTACAATTATTCAAGGCCCGTGTCAATCAATATCATCGCCCGCACATCGCTCGTCGGGTGTCATAGGAACTCCCTTTGGTGTGCTGACGAGTGTTTCTGTTGGTTTCCTTCGATGTCCAAAGCTATCAAGACCTTTAGGCAACTCTGGGTCATCCCAATGATCTCCTCTGTTGAACAAGTGTTTGGGTGCTAGCTCCACACATGGAAACAGTATTCCAAAGATTGTCTTATCTGGGCCTTATAGAGCGGTAAGAGTTGATGAGGTGTATACAAGTTTTTTGCTCTATAGAGTAATCTTTGCTTTTGTGCTGAATTGGCCATTTGGGTGACGTGATTACGCCAAGACAAGTTGTTTTCTGCGTTGCCGCCTAACAAGCTTCTGGATGAGGCCAGTGTTTGTTCTGTCATTGATAAGTCAAGTCCTGCAGTGTTTGTTGTTTTTTGAGAGGACAGCTGCCTGAGTCTTTCCTGCGTTAAACAGTATATTGTTCACCGCACCCCATTCGATGATGACGTCTATATCCTCATGGATGGAAGCAATCTGAATTTCTCGCTCTCATTGGGAACGAGCAGCGGCCATTGGAGTCTGCGACATGTTTGAAGATATAAAAATCCTATCGTCTACACAGCTGTAAATAGAATTGTTTAATCGTTAATATAGAGCAGGAGCAGTGTGTGAGATAATATACACACTTTAGGAACTCCGGCATTGATTTTAAATTCCTCTGTGAGATATCTATTAATACCAAATCGGATATTTCGATCCCTGAAGAAGTTGGAAATCCATCGAAGCCGTGCTGATGGTAGTCTGTATGCTGTAAATTTGCGTAACAATCCGTCATGCCACACCCTATCAATTGCTTTGGATATGTTGAGAGCCGCTGCACAAGACTCGCCCTAGCTATGAATTGCTTTGGTCCACAGGCAGGTCACGTAATTTAGGATGTCTTGCATTGATCTGTGCCTGCAGAAGCCATACTAGGGATCGCTTATGATGCCTGTCGATTGGAGATATTTTAAGTGCTCTTTAAGTTGAGTTTCTCCATGCTTTTGAACATGATTGATGATGAGGCAAATGAACGGTATTTACTTGGAATCGTTTTTTATTTTTTTAGGGATTGGTTACACCTGAGCTCAATTTCTGCAGGAAGGAAAGAATGCAATTCTGTATGATAGCAAGAAAAGCCTGCATAGTGGAGCTGTTACTTTTGCAGCACATTTCTTAAGTACTATTTAGGGAACGCCATCCGGTCCTGTAGGCCTTTGAGTAGGTATACGTTTCATTTTGCGTTGGCTAAATACCATCAGAACCTGGCATTGAGGAATTCACTCTCGGTATAATTGGGAGAGTCTTTCCTTGAGGATCTAATGTAGAATTTGACGCACAAATTTCGGTAAGAATGTTTGCTTATTCTTTTGTCGTTTCCTTTATTGAACCATCATCTTTGGTCAGTGACGTCTTTGAGAAATCATGATTGACAGATTTGGCAACTGACCAAAAGGATCTCAATTCGTTAGGACAGTTGAGACGCTTGTTCTTGATTTGTTCATTATATTCCGCCTTGGTCTCGTCAATGGTGGTAGTTTATAGTGTCTCGGTGCTATTTGCTGTTTTTATCATTCACCGGCGTTTTTATCATTCATTTTTTCCCAAACCATGGTGTACTGTTAGAGATACGTTTCTTAGATCCATACGAGCTAGGATAACTTGAGTCATCTCATCAGCATATTCAGAGGTGTTTTGATTCCAAAAACAGACATCTTTCTGAGGAAAAGGATGATAAAATTTGCGAAGCTCATGACACTTTGCAGATTTGTAATGTCAAATCCTTCGGGGTACCTGTAGCACCTGTGTTCTGATAGCAAGTTTACAGGTTACGGAGATAAGATTGTGTTCTGATGAGCCCGACGGAGTTTGGGCACTTACGGTGTAGAGGTCAGGATTAGTTGATAATACTATATCCAGGAGCCTAGAGCCTAGAAGAGTCGCTTTGATGCTCGGGGATCCTGGTAGGTTCGTCAACCAGCTGAGTAAGTCGGTAACTAATTGCACAACTCTGGGCATCTCGTCTTTTATTGTCGTTTTTGCAGGAGTGTTTGAACCCGTCGATGTTATGTACGTTGTACGCAAAAATCATTCGTTGAAATGCCATGACAATTTCTGGCGGTGGATAGTTGACCTGTAAAAAATCAATTTGATTGCCAAGATTTGAGGACATCCGTTTATATTATGTATTCGCTAGTAGCCTATAAAAGCAACACATGAATTTGGTTGCTTAATTTTAATCACATGATATCGAAGTCGTTAGGTTCGTATGATTCTTCTCGTTGGTAACATAAATTGTCTCCTATAAAAACAACTATTCCAGAGTTATGTCAAAATTTGGAGTAAAGGTCATATTTAGGTATATTCAAGTGAACATGAGTAATACTTGATTTCACTTTTGTTTCTGATGGAGCTAAAATGTGAGGTGTTAGGTGCTGGTGGACCAAGTTAATATTTGTGTTGATGCCTCTTATGTTGCAGTCTATTTATGTCTGATGGTCCCCGCCGGCTAGGCTCCACCCGGAGATCCAAATGAGAGGTTATTTTGTCTCTAAATTATTTTGATCTGAGAGGCGCCATATGCTGTCATGACTCAGAGGTCATTTCACGAAACTTGAACGTGTTATGTACTTCCATCTGTTTATTGATAACTCCTTTATTTTGATTCATTTATTACATTAAGTGTATATGCTATATACAGGAACTTTACGCAAAAATCATTTGTTGAAATGTCAACTTTCTAGTTCCTCTGAAATGAAGAAATCGAAAAGAGCACAGTTTGAGTATCGACTGGACAAAGATAATGGTGCCATTGTATTCTTATGGAACGATAATAGTGTTGTCACTATTGGATCTAATTTTACGACAGTTCTTTCTCTGGCCATGTCAGTGGAAAAATATATAAATATTGAAAAACACAATATCATAAAATTCTACGACAGGGCAGACCAGAATACCAGTCTATACATATAGAGTGATATTTCCATCTTTTTGCGCAATGCTTGGATATGGCCATTTACAATGCAGGGCAATTGCATTAAATTCAGGGGGGGGATTTGACTAGCTGGGTTTCAGAGCGGTTGCTGGACACATCTTGGAATCAATCCAGGAATGTCTCAAAAGGAACCCATCAAAGCGAAATTCTCAATATAGGCTCCATGGAATAAGCCATTTGATAAAATAAGAAAATTGACTCAGATGTGGAAAATATCATAAAACGGTCCAATTTCGCTGTGAGAAACGTAATGTGTCACTCTATTCAAAACTCTGCTTTAAAAATACCACACCTTGAGCTATAGACTGCTCGCGGTAGGCGGGCCTTCTGTGGCAGGAAATTTTGACGGGAAAAAGGTGAGGTATCTGGTATCCTGATCATTTCACTGGATTTTTCGACGCAATCGTCGCGTCATATTATTCACTACTATAAGTTAATTTGAGTGTTTGTGCGCTTCCAAGTAATACTACTTAGTTCGAGCTTGGAATCATTGAGGATGATTTTGCCAATTAGCGCCGTTAGGTGTAATGGCAGGCTGTGTGTGGCGAGAAGTTTATATAATAAGTCATTATGTCATAACTCCTTCTCAAAATCGAGAAGAGACAATGCATGCCATTTGCTTTCATTAAACCATTGTAGGGCTCCTGTGCAACCTTCGCTGCGAACATGAACTATACTATATCTGCAACCAAACTGTCCAGGCTGTGTTAATTATCAGGAACGAAGAAGTTAACCAAAGGACGTGATAGTAGTCCTCGTCTGGTCCTCATGGATAACGACATACTCGAACTATTACCTGCTGGCAAGAAGACGATTTTCCTGAGGACATAAATGTTACTCATGCAGATTCGAGAGGGATCATAGCTGAAAACAATATTGATAATGTGTATCGTCAAATTCCCAATCCTACCTACTATCTTTTGGGCAAATCCTTCGTTCCTGGATATTGTTATGATCTGATAATTAACAATGCGGATCCCCCAGCTTGAACGGTTTGGTTGCAGATTCATGTTCGCAGCGAAGATCGCACAGAAGGCTTACAATGGTTTTATTGAAGGCAAGTGAAATGCATTACCTCTTCTCCATTTTGAGAAGATCTTATAGGCTATTGATTATGTCATATAGAAAGGAACTAAGACGTTCACGGGTTTTTATTTCTGGAATCGATCAGTGGGTTATAAATGAAGAAAAAACCGCGGAGTGCTATTAAATTAGAGGGTGTAAATTGAAGATAGGGATGAAAAACCACCCCTATTGGTTTTTTCAATATATGACGTAAACAAACCAAAATTTCGATATATTTCATATGAAACTTTTTGTAGAGAATCAAATTTCCCATCGGAATGGCATTTCTTGAATATTAAAAAAAAATTGATGCCGAAACAGTCGAAACAAACTTGAAAAAAAAGTGAAAATTTAGATTTTTTGATTTTTTTTTGCTTTTTCGTCTGTATTTTTTTTTGGGCTTAGATAGGTATAGGGATTTCTTCAGATAAAAAAAAATAGACCAAATTTCCTTTAAAATGGTTGGCGGAATAATTTTTTTGCATGAAAATTGACCGAGATATGTCAATTCGAACCTTGCTGTTTTTTTTTGGCATTTCATCCCTCTTGTACGAATATTGTTAAAAAAGTTTTTTTACGTTTATTATTTAGTAATACATGACAAGTATGACAAATTAATGTTTGGAACAATGGTGCTACTACATTTCAACAATATTGTCAAACTGCATATCGATATCATCATCCATGTCGTCTTCTGCAATATCAGTTTCTTGTATATTGTCACAATTAATCCCCATGCATTCTTTACAAAAAATTGAGCAAGTAATATTCATTTTTCTGCAACCACAGTTACCATGGCAACCTGTAGTGCAACCACAAGCAACTTTTTTCAGCAAAATCTCTGGCGCTGGAGGTGCCATTGTGCGAATCGCAATTAACCCGTACTTGGACCTTTACCAACCCCAACTCAGAGGGTCCAAGATATTTCCTTTCCACTACTGCATTTGACGATAAGTCCTCAAGCCATGCTGTTTGATAGCATCACGTGTTGGTGGTAATTGCATGAGAGGAGACTTGGCATTTTTAGTCAGCTTACAAAAGTTTAAAAATCGGCAGTTGCTCAGACACATGTTGGTCTTTGCCCCATACAAACAAGCTGCAATATATTCCGATCCAGAGGTAATATCTTGTTCAGTTGCATTGTCACGTAAGAATATTTCCATGTATGGCTCAAGTCGTACACTGTTATTAGTTATAAAATTCATATTTTTTTTGCCAATGTTATAGAAAGCTGAAGTCGTATCACAACCACTGTAGGCATGAATAAATCCTAGATACTTCTACAAATGAGGAAAATTAAAACTATTTCTATCAAACAATTGTGACGCTACTTTACCGATGTGTGGTTTCCAAAAATGTACATTATCATTTTGCAACTGAGATAAAATAATGAGAAGGTCCACATCTGGTCCAACAATAACAGCATTTTTTTTAACATTCATGCTTTCTCTTTTGCGCATTCGACAATAAGAAAATCTGTGTCCTCATCTGCTTGCACTGCATCAATGTATACTCCCTTCAATTTTTCAATCAAATATGCAATGAAGTTCTTTTTATTGCTTTCTTTTGATAGAAAGTTGTCTGATTTTGTCAGTGGTTTTAAGTCATCTCTAATTTGAACTCCTGGACCAATTTGCTGTGTTCGACGCAGCCTCTCTGCATTTTTCGTACTGGTGTCTGAGCCACTTGGATAACCATCAAAAGCAACAGTACATTCGGGGTAAAAGGTTTGCAAATGACAAATAAATTTTGTACTTATGTCTGCAAAAGTTTCATTATTGTTCCATACGATTTTATGTACTAAATACCCACCATCAATAATATGGTGAATATTACCGAGAGGAGCATCTTCAAGTGGTGTAAAAAATTCATACAAATATGATTTAGTATTCTTCCTCATATTGAATCCGTCAAAAATTGATGTTGGATACGGCGCTAATTCAAATTCAAAATACGTTTCGAATTCAGCATCCGAAGGCTTGCATAGAAGCATTCTTCTAAAGATTTGATAAAGTTTGATAGAAATAGTTTTAATTTTCCTCATTTGCAGAAGTATCTAGGATTTATTCATGCCTACAGTGGTTGTGATACGACTTCAGCTTTCTATAACATTGGCTAAAAAAAATATGAATTTTATAACTAAAAACAGTGTACGACTTGAGCCGTACATGGAAATATTCTTACATGACAGTGCAACTGAACAAGATATTACCTCTGCATCAGAATACATTGCAGCTTGTTTGTATGGGGCAAAGACCAACATGAGTCTGAGCAACTGTCGATTTTTAAAGTTTTGTAAGCTTTCTAAAAATGCCAAGTTTTCTCTGACACAATTACCACCAACACGTGATGCTATCAAACAGCATGGCTTGAGGACTTATCGTCAAATGCAGTAGGGGAAAGGAAATATCTTGGACCCTCTGAGTTGGGGATGGAAAAGGTCCAAGTACGGGTTAATTGCGATTCGCACAACGGCACCTCCAGCGCCAGAGATTTTGCTGAAAAAAGTTGCTTGTGGTGGCACTACTGGTTGCAGAAAAATGAATATTACTTGCTCAATTTTTTGTAAAGAATGCATGGGGATTAATTGTGACAATATACAAGAAACTGATATTGCAGAAGACATTACTAAAGATATAGATGATGATATCGATATGCAGTTTGACAATATTGTTGAAATGTAGTAGCACCATTGTCCCAAACATTAATTTGTCATACTTGTCATGTATTACTAAATAATAAACGTAAAAAAACTTTTTTAATTGAGTAAAACAGTAATTTTTTCAATAAAATGCGAACAAAAACAATATTCGTACAAGAGGTATGAAATTCCATAAAAAACAGCAAGGTTCGAATGGCCATATCTCGGTCAATTTTCATGCAAAAAAATAGTTCTGCCCACCATTTTAAAGGAAATTTGATCTATTTTTTTTATCTGAAGCAACCCCTATACCTATCTAAGCCCAAAAAAAAGATGCAGGCGAAAAAGTAGAAAAAAATAATAAAAAAGAAATTTTCGCTTTTTTTTCAAGTTTGATTCGAGTGTTTTTTTTTAATATTTAAAAAATGCTATTCCGATGGGAAATTTGATTCTCTACAAAAAGTTTCATATGAGATATATCGAAATTTTGGTTTGTTTACGACATATATTGAAAAAACCAAAAGGGGTGGTTTTTCACCCCTATCTTCAAGTTCCACCCTCTAATTTAATAGCACTCCGCGATTTTTTCTTCATTTATAACCCATTGATCGATTCCTGCAATAAAAACCCGTGAACGTCTTAGTTCCTTATTGCCCTGTTTTTTAAGACATAATCAATAGCCTATTAGTTTTCCACTTCCACGACCCACTTATTAGTACCATTTACGACCGAAGGTGAGAAATCAACCAGAGTAGCTCATAAAGATGAGATGAGAAAGTGCAAATTATTTCTCTCGTCAAAATGTCCAAATTATCAATTTCAAAATGTCAGTATCTAAGGAACAATTCAATTTAGGTCAAAACATGAAAATATTTGCAATTTTAAGCAGAGTCCAAAATTGTAATAAACTGAAAAAAATTAAACTATTTGATTTTTCTCGACCTGCCAAAGTGCGCCCAAAAAACCTTTTTAAATATCTACATTTCTATGGGTGATTTTCAGTCTCATTTTTCTGTAACACATAAATTAAGTGCATATAGTAATACTAATACAATTACATGCTGTGCTGATTAACGAATTTTAGAAAAGTTTTTGTTATTATTGTCCTTATTTAGTATATTTTCGTATTTTCTTCTATTTTGGCATATTCCTTTAAATTGCTACACCATTGATAAGAAATATCAGCACTCAGCAGATTTTGCTTTATTACGTAGACTGCATCTGTAAAAATCCAACTTCCACAAATGGTGTTTTACAAAAATTTTGACATATAAAGTGACATCTTGTATGACCGAAATTTTAAAAATTCTTATTTTTTTGTAACTGTTTGCACGAAGTTCTGCCCAAGTCTATTTAACTTTGAAGATATTAAAAGTAGCTATTTTGTCCATATTTAGTTGCTTTGAAGAAAATGGCATTTATGAAATATAGATGCAAATATTGAAATGCAGCTTCCAATAGTAGATTCGTAAAAAACCATTTTAATACGACTATTATTATCCAGGCACATACTTATGTACACACAATACTCGACATTAAACAATATTAAATAACATTTAGGCATGTTTAATACGCATGAATCAATAATTTTTATTAAACATTAACGCCAAATAGTACAGACTGACAACGCTGTTTTCTAAACAAGCAACCAGAATTTAAAATATGCTGTAAATGATCACATTCTAAACAAGAAGGCCTGGTATCTATATCTAAGATGGCGTCGCGAGTAGGGAGCATGCTCTGACAATGTAAAACGTTTTAATTCATATATTAACTAACTTTGTTACTTTTTGACTTAAAAAACATACCTAAATTATTTATAATAGTTAATTACATTCCATTTACCAAAATAAAAAAAAAATCGTTTCTTATTCATGTCCATCACAGAAAGGAACGTAATAGTTATTATAATAAGTAATTTAACAATTACAATATGCCTTGATGTAAAAATAGGACTATGGCTATTCATTTATAAATATACAGTGGTTTGTTTAAAATAGATCTCAAAGCGTATATGAATAATTAAAACAAGAGTACATAGTTACTTAGATATTTTTTAAAGATTTGAACTGGTTGACTTTGTCCTGTTGAGTGATAAAATGTTGGCACCTGTGGTATTTATTCTAAATAGAAAAAAAAGTGTTTCTAAAGATGTTAAAATATCACTTACAATGTTAAAATTGCCTTCTACAGAACGCTGTTGCTGTTCGGCATGCTGTTTTAGAAAATAAGCAGCATTAACAACATATGGGTACTTCAAGAGGTAAGTTCAGTGGGCTTTTGTTTTGACATATAATTTAGTTGACAGCAGCACCCATTTGCTCTCTTGATATACCTAAACAGATTTTCAGAAACAAAGACAATAAAGATTAAGTGAGTTTGGGGAGCTTCATCAATATTAATAAAACATATATTCATTTGGCCTAAAGTGATTTTCACACATCTAAAATATATATTGACTTCGTTAGACCAAGATCTCGGTCAAGACTAGGGTTGCCAGACGTCCCGTATTTCCCGGGACGTCCCGTATTTTTGCCATAAGTTTAATTGTCCCGCCGAGACAGGTGACGTCCCATATTTTGGCAGTGTACTACAAAAATGGCAATATCAGTAAAAAATGCGACGCATTTTGTTTTTGCTATATCTATACAATGTAATTTGTAGTTCTGGGTTAACTTTATTAAATTTAACTTGTTTCATTGGTCCCGGGGAAATTAAAAAATCCCGTATTTTTGATCTTTTGTCAGTCATTGAATTCAGAACAACCACCCGGGCAACTACCCTAAAGGTAAAGTGAGCAGGTATAGAAAATAGAAAAAGCACACAATTAATTAATATCATATGTTGTGCAATGTTGGGCACAACCTCGAAAAATACAATGTGTATGACTAGTCACTTCCTACAAAAATAGAAAAACAAAACTTACCCGAGTATTTTTAGTTGTAACAAAGATTTTTCTCTCTTAATTCAATTTACCCACTGTTTTGCAAATTCACCTTTTTTTTGGAAATGAAAAATTACCATTGTGGCTCCATTTTTATAATTCCCTCTACACCATGTTTTCAATTCACTCGACACTATTATACACAATTATTAAACCCTTAATCAATATTCAATAATTCTACAAATAAAAAGTGTTTAGGTATTAGGTAAAACTGTTGTATTAAAATCAAACTTCTGATGTTGTGCGGCTCTAGCCTACAAAATATCTGTGGTTACCTAAAACGTGTTATATGTAGAGACAAAAGGCAGTCAAAGTAAATAGGAAAGTAGGTATTATTATTATAAAGCCACAAAATAAAAACTTTACCGGCTTGTTTGCTTACTTCAGGTAGAAATTATGTGAATATTAGAGTTTCAGTTATTTTAAATGTTACTAAGTATTATCAGTTTTGAAATTATAATAAATATTTGTGGACACGCTACTTGTACCAGATCAATCAGTGACTATAAGCAATAATCTTTAATTGTATAATGTAGAATAATTAGGATGTGTAGTGTAGTAGGGTTAAGAGTCTATTTTCACGAACACAGGGCAATGTCCTTGTCATTGCAAAAATAAGTTACCTACTTGCTTTGTATAAATTGTTAACTGCAAATTCAAAAAATTTCACAATTTAAACATATTTTATATTAAAAACTCGAAATATACCCTTTACAGCATTTAGCTTGGTCCCAACTCGGGTGGCCATATTGGTTACTGCTTTTCTTAGTTTCAGGGCCTTGCACTGCCGAGGGTGTATACTAGATAGTAATTACAATCGAGTAACGTCTCCTGGCGGTCCACGGGTTTGCTAAGAATGATTCTTCTATTGCATGCTGTTATTTCTTTGCAAATACCGATTAAAAAAAATTGTGTGCTCTGCATTCATTCTGGATTTGACGGTATGCAGACCCAGATAAAATAAAAAATGGTAATGGAAGTAAGCATAATAGGCATTCAGAAGTACCGCTAGGTTTATGTAGCCTTTTATAGTAACGAGTTTATTAGTATTTTTATCTCTTTCGTTTATTTAATAATATTCATATTTATGTTGAATAAGGTTAGTTTTGATGTTACCGAAATATGTCAATTTGAAGTATTAGTAATATTGAAAATTATTTTCGGAATACCTATCTAAAAACTATCATTTTCGACGTCTCTGTAGAGCAAAGAAAGTAAGTCTTTCCGGTGCGCCCGCACGGGAAAGCTTTTCCCGGTCTCTAATTTTAGGGAGCGGGAAAGGTTTTCCCGAGGTGGCATTCTTGACATGGATGACTCTTCACATTCAGGAAGACTAACCGATTTCAACGAATCTCTTTTAAACGTTATAATTCATGACGTGCGCCGCCACCCAGCTCGGAAATTAGCTGATTTCATGGATTGCGACCAACCAACGATTGTACGACATCTGCATTCTATGGGTAAAGTACAAACATTTACTGTATGGTTACCGTAGGCATTCAGCGACAACAACAAACATCAGAGAGTAAACATCTGTGCTTCTTTGCTTGAACGACATCGTTTATCTGGTCAATAACATCGACCTTTCCTGCCATGCATTGTGACTGGTGACGAAAAATGGTGTCTTTAATAAAAGCTGGCCTTCATCGACCTAAAATAATGTTGTGCATTTGGTGGGACAAAGCAGGCATCATCTACTATGAATTGCTCCCCAGGAATTTAACCATCACTGCTGAAATGTATTGCCAATGCTCGATAATCTTGCAGCTGTAAATCGAGAAAACCGCCAGAGAGACAGAATCAAGTGATTTTACATCATGATAATGCTCGCCCGCATAATGCTATCATTACGAAAGCGGCTTTCCAAGAAATGGGTTAGGAAGTTGTTCCACATCCACCTTATTCTCCTGATATTGCTCCTTCAGATTTTCGCCATTTCGGCCTTTATCTAAGAACTCCTTTGGTAATGAAGCTCATCTTCACAATTGGATAGGTAATTTTTTCATCTCTAAACCACGAGCTTTTTTCAGGTGTGGAATAGAAAAATTGCCAGAACGTTGTGAAACAATTGTAAACAATGGAGGAGAATACTTTGTTGTTTAGTTTTTGGGTTTTGCTTATCTAAATTCAATAATTTTTTATTTTCAAAAAACCGCTACGGACTTATGCATCAACCTATTATAATAATTATAATAGAAATAAAAGTAACAGTAGTTGAAGACACTATCAAAAAATTCTAAAGTGGAAAAATAGGTCAGTTTAAGGTAATTTTTTTATGGGAACCCAATAAGATCCCATAAACCCTATCTATCCACTTTTTTGCTGTTGACGCTAAAAACGGTGTTGGTCGTGATTTTATAATATGAACTTTATTTTTAAGACTACGTGCGATGGTTTCTCACGAACGTAGTGCTCTCCTCCTGAAAGTAGGATTTGTTTAGGATTGTTTTTAATTATTGAGAATAAGTGGCACCAGCCACAATTTTTATTACTCTCCAATATAATTAATTTTTACTTCGGTTATGAAGACTAAATACGCGATTGTTGGTCACGAGTATTAGTACTCCGAATTAGGAAAAGCCTTATAACTTTTACTTTTTGCTGTTGGGTACGAAATTACAAGTCACGTGTGGTCAAACTTTGATGCAGAGAATAATTAATTCCCAGCTCATACAAACTTACTGGAGTAAACTACGATTTATTCATCCATTTTCAATGCTCTGAATGTTATTAGATGGATATTATCAAATTCATTAATAATTATTTTTAGAAATTAAGCGTCGTTAATTTTGAATTTTGGAATCCTTAGTAAAATAATAATAGTTTAATGAATTCTTTTACTGGGCAGAAATTCTGTTATTTCTCCACTGAATAATAATTTGGGCAAAGTAACGAGCTTATTTTAAATCGTTACAAATTAAAATATGCGTGACATTAATTTTTAACATGCCGCTATATATCAAATTTTGCAATAATATTAACTTTTTTTAAATAATTAAAAATGCTGCCGTCCTGCCAATCAC
>JAEQML010074159.1:0-14539 GCA_016904865.1 Pissodes strobi | reverse complement strand
GTGAAATCTAAACGACTAAAGATAGAGCAAAATGGTCTGCACTTTCCTATCTTGGTTTTACATAAGCTATCGTTTGACACTATCTTTAGGTTTAACCAGAGGTTAAATTTAACCGGAATTTCTTAACCTCTGGTTAAATATAAAGTTAGTGTCAAACGATAGCTTATGAAAAACCAAGATAGGAAAGTGCAAACCATTTTGCTCTATCTTTAGCCGTCTAGATTTCACAGGCTGTCAAACTTGGTAAATGGTCGATTTTCAACTGTCAATATTTCAAAAACAGTTGGAGATAGGTATAGGACATTATTCATGAAATATGTCTATAATTCTCCGCAAAATCAAAATATGCAATAATATACAGGGGGTTCATTTAATAAAAAAATATTTTTTCTGTCACTCTAATTTGGAACACCCTGTATATCTACATTTTATGTCAGAATATGCGCGATCGAAAAACAAAATCGACGGGTTCGAGCGATTTTAAGAAAAAAATGTGGTTTACGAGATAATGAATTTGTTCCATATTTTAGCCCATCACTGTATATATATTTTTTTTTTTTTGAAGAGGATTTCTTAGACCTTATTCTTATATATTTTTGTCGCAATTTTCTTGGCTTTAGGTCAAGGGATAAAAACGTTGTTTATTTTTGATCAGGCATTTAATATAATTGTGACGTTTCGATCATTTTTTTGATCATCATCGGACTAAAATTTAAAACATTTCCTTTTTTATATAAATACTATACAAGTCAAAACAGTAAAAAGACTTACCTTGAACGTTTCTTTGAAACACACATATTATTTAAAAAAGCATATACGTAAACACATCAATATATATAACATTACCACGACTTAATACATACAGGTTTAAAACTACTACAACGAATATATTTTTGGTACTAGGTTCACTTTAAAGTATAGCAGCGTATATTCTGTTAAGCTGGCAAATATCTTTTTTGTCATTGATTGCATTCTTGTTTTTATGAATCTGCACCATTTCAAGGAATTCCCGTTTTTTATTATTTTGCTCGGTACACAATATTTTGGTTTGTTTAAAGTTAAAGTTATGCTTTTTATTTCTTTCATGTTTAGTTAATGCGGTTTCATTTTTTTTATCATATTTATGTCCCTTAATACGGTTTTCCAAATATTGTGTTGTTTGTCCTATATAGACCCCATCACAATTTTGGCATGGAATTTGGTATAATATATATATTGAACCAATGTTATGTATCTTTTTAGATATGTGAAAAGCCTTTCAACCAACGTTCAGCTTTAACATCTCATATGAGGGTGCACTCGGACTTCATGCCATTCCAGTGTGACTTTTGCCCAAAGTCATTTAGATATAAACATCACCTTAGATCTCATAATAATACTCACCACAAGGACGTCTTACAGGAAGAAACTAGTAGCGAATAAATTAATTTTTAGCTAAGTTTTAATTTATGCGATCGTAATCACAGCGCCATCATAATTCAAACACCGATAATACACTACGTCCATTTATTATGGAATAGCTAAAAAAGTTATAAAATTTGAAACGCTTGTATTTTCATCAATTGTTGATCAATCTATTCCATTTTTTGATTATTAGGTAGATTTACTCTTGCATTACTTAGTACAAAATGGTTTGCCCTATTTTAACTCTGTTTTATACAGGGTGATGTCGAAAATATCAAGGCATGTAAAATCATCTCATTTTAAAATTGGTATTTAAAAAACTCAAAGCAATAAAATTTTTATTTTATTAGCGCCTTGGTTACAGGTTTCAGTTAGGTAGTTGCTGTACTAATTACAGCGCAGTGCCGTTCATGTTACTTAAAAAAAATTAAAAATAGTAATATTGGCAATTAGGTAAGTATGAACTGATAACGCTTTGTTGCTGTAGTGATTTTCATTGCTATCCTAGTTAGCTACATACTGTACCAGTTACAGCACAGTGCCGTT
Source organism: Pissodes strobi (assembly GCA_016904865.1). Classification (NCBI taxonomy): domain Eukaryota; kingdom Metazoa; phylum Arthropoda; class Insecta; order Coleoptera; family Curculionidae; genus Pissodes; species Pissodes strobi. Next base: position 12,589 of record JAEQML010074159.1, on the reverse strand, counting down.
CGTGATGCGTGCAAAAATCGTGATGCGGCCAATTATGGACGTACCTACTTAAGCGTTATTTCAAGTGTTTAAAGTACAGGTAGTTAAGGCAACCTTTTCGAGGAGATAAAGAAAATCAATAAATTAATAAAAGCTGTCAATAAATGTATAACTTTGACAAATTGACAATCGGTTGCCTAGAAAAGAAAATCGCTTAGGGAGCGATTTAGCAGTAGTACCAAATTTAATATTCAGTATGCCAAATCGATGTCAAGCAGTCATAAGTGCTAGTGGGGGAAATACAGTTTATTATTTTTTTCGTACAATTAAATTGTTCGTTTAGTTCTTTAAATTGTTAATTTTGTTGTTATTACCTATTCTGTTATTGTTATACTGTTATGTTTTGAGACCCTTGTACAGCATGATTGTTCTTTTAGTTCTTTAAATTCTTAGTTTTGCGCTCTAATTAGTACAGTAACTGCCTAACCGAACTGCATTAACTACCTATACTTACTTTAAACAGTTGAAGCAACCCTTAAGTAGAAACGTCCATAATTGGCTACATCACGATATTTGTATTTTTTTATTAACACGAACGGTACTGCCACGATGCTATATGTGCCGTGGTACTGCTCTGTAACTCGTACAGTATGTACCTAACTAATATAGTAAGGAAAATCACTATAGCAACGAAGAGTTTTCAGTTCATAATTAATAGGCAATATCACGATTTTTGAAATCTTATTTTATTAACTAACACGAACAGCACTGCGCTATAATTAAAACAGGACCTACCTAACAGAGACCTGTAACCAACACGCTAATAAAATCAAATTTTTATTGCTTTGAATTTTTTCAACACCAATTTTAAAATGAGATGATTTTACATGCCTTGATATTTTCGACATCACCCTGTATAAAACAGAGCTAAAATAAGGCAAACAACTTTGTACTAAGTAGTCCAAGAGTAAATCTACCTAATAATCAAAAAATGGAATAGATTGATCAAAAGTTGATGAGAATACAAGCGTTTAAAGTTTAAGTACTTTTTTAGCTATTCCATAATAAATGGACGCAGTGTATATCATCAAATTCTATATAAAAAAAAAAAGAAAAACAGGATGATTTCAGTCATTTTCTATATTTTTGGGAGGGTGGACAATAATGATTTTTATGCAGAGATATAATATATTTTTGTTAATCGTTTAATTTAAGGTATTTGCATCTAATTTAGTAGTGGTCAGTGATAATGTGCAATATTTAAGTATCATTTATTTAACTATTTTAGTAGCACCTATGTGAAATAAATATAGTATTTTCTAAATACTGTTTCAGTATTTGATTGACTTGAATTCTAGACAATACATGCTTTATTGCCTAAGTCCATATTCAAAACATTTATTAAGGTAGCAGGTTGAATTTGACATCTCAGAGTACTGGCTCCAAAGCTAATTTGTTCTTGACATTGACAAATAAGATGTGGTACAGTACTCATACCAAAAAACTAGAACAGCTACCTAAAAATAAAGACAAAACTAATTAATGTGAACAAAATTTCTCTCTGCCTTAAAATATATGATTAAAGACCCGACACTAAACTAACAAGAAATGTTAAATAAAACACAAGCTCAAGTCTATATATATATATATATATATATATAACGACTTTTAATTCTTGGGGTAGCGGTCTAGGGCTGAATAGAAACTCTTTTTCTACAAACGCCGAGCTTTCGGAAATTTATTGTTTCCTTTGTCAAGGCTACAATTACAAAGCAGAATTTTACACTTCTAGAAGTTCCCGTACTTTTTACTAAACGCGTTGTTGTCACATCTCAGCAATTAAAAGAGATACAATTTTGTAAATTTGGTGTTTTACCAAATTTGATACGCCCAATTTATTGCAATAAAAACAAATCGGGCGTTCCATTTAAGATAACAAAATTACTCCGTGTAGCCCAAAACTGGGAAATCTGGCAACAGTGCCGATATCATGGTTTAATTCTGCATGCCCGGAAACCCCCAGGTACCGAATTTTGTAAATGCAGATTGAGCGATTTTGAAGATATTTAAGCGTTCCGGTACTTTTTACTAATAATGTGTTGTTGTCACATCTCAGCAATTAGAAAAGATAATAGAAAAGATAAAATTTTGAAAATTGGGATCTTACTAAATTTGATACGCCCAATTTATTGCAATGAAAATAAGTGGGGCGTTCCATTTAAGATAACAAAATGACTCCGTGTAGCACAAAACTGGGAAATCTGGCAATAGTGCCGATATCATGATTCAATTGCAACACGTTTTTCTGATTAAACCCAAAGATTTTTTTCCCAATCAATTAAAAAAAATGAACCTAGCCCCGGAGAGTAGCGTTACAAAGCCCAGCCCCTGTCGTGGGGTCGTTTGAGCTCCACCCGTTCTAGCCAGCTAAACGGAAAAAGCTCCGCTGGTGTTGTACCGAGTGGCTAGATTCGCTCATAAAATTAACCGGTTCTCAGTTTCTAATTTCGAACTATCAAAAAAAAACGAAAACAATGGCGTAATTATAATCCACTAACTTCTATCAAGAAAACACAATCTAAAATTTAATGAACACTATATTTGCTACTAAGTCCTTTTTTTTTTGAAAAGACAGCAACAATCTATCTGGAGAAAAAGGTTATATTAAAATATGGTTGAGTAGACAAAAGAATGTTAAATGACTGTTAAAGTAATTAATAAAATAAACAGAGTACAATATGAAGATTGTACGTACAGAGACCAATTCAGTTGGAAAACCTCGGTTCTATATGCCTTATCACTAAATGCACTAAACACTACTTATCAAAGTGATCACTTGACGTAGACTAAGCTTCTTACAACTAGGTATGCGTGCGCTAATAGCTGCACTGATGGTGATAATATGCCGCAATGAGCGGACACAATGATTAGATCAAAAAAACTTGAGAAGTTAATAAAAGCACCAGATTAGATTAAAACTATGGTTAGCTTGATTCATATGATAAAAAGATAAAATTCAGAGTGGTTATATCTGCCGACTAATGAATGAAAAGAACGAAATTATCCAGCCAGCGCTTGAGAAAACAACTCAAAGCAATCAGATTAACTGGTCCGATAAACCAGTGAATAAATGTAAATTAAATTAATTAAAAATCAATGAGCTACCTCAGCACTCTGCGTTCAATGTTTGATTTATATGAAAAAAAAGAAAACGAAGATTATACTACTACTTAGGTGTATCCACCTAAGAAACAATAAGACACAAAACTTATACCCAAATCCCGTCGTCGAACTCTGTCGATGGCCTCTAATGCGGGAACCACAAGTTAAGACCCTTCACTGACGCTTCTGGCCTTCCAGAAAATAAAGTTGTGGACCTGCTTCTGGCCCTTCAGAAAAAGTTGTAGTTCTTCAATTGAACTTCTGGCCCACCAGAAAAACCCTGAAATAATCCGGTACGCATTAAATGTAGCCCCCTTACTTTAATAAAAATCATAGACCCTTTTGCATAGATACATCTTCTTTATAAAACAAATTTTCCCAGACAAAAAAAAACCATGGACTTGCAATGAAATAAAGCAAATAAAAGAGATATTAAGGTTCAGACAACTTGAATATAAAAAGATAGGTATGAATCACCCCTAAAAAGAATATATAAACTTCCCCATATGATCAAAATTGAAGTTACATTAAAATAAAAATTTGGATCAGATAAAATGGCGTAGGTAAGATAACCTATGGGAAAAGCAAATGGCGTTATGTGCACAAAAAAAAAGGTAACACAGATAAGCAATCAATTTCATTAATTTGGGCAAAACCGTAGCGATATTTACCTCAAACTCGGACTTGAGGGTGGACTAGGAGAAATTCGACGGTCTCGGTCTTATGGGACGAACGTGGAAGCCGCAATAAATAATGGAAACAAAAAAAATTAGCATCATGGCGGTCTCGTGCTTCACAGGCCACAGAAAAAGGAATCCAGAGAAAATGTTTACCTAGTACAGCATGTAGAGCCCGAAGAATCGGTCGTGTTAAAACACAAACAGAAACGACAGGATAAATCCCCAATCAAAAGGGTTGTATTATATCACAATACTTAAAACGTGAAGTTTCTAGCCGCCCTGGCAAGCGTTCCTCTTACGGTCCGGTCTAACTAGCAAAGGCCCGTCCACTCCGTTCGGCAATTCGCCTTCGAGATTAAATCCTGCGTCACAAGTAGTGATGGGCGAAAACGTGCCGAGTGATTCAATACAAGGAATAATTCTAAGATAATAAGCGACCGAGCTCTTGCTTGTTATAGGGGTAACATGACGGCGGAGGCCACAATTAACGCATTGAAATCAAGGGATTCACGAAACAATAGAGAATATTCCCTAACAAAACGATAACCTTTTAAAAATTCAAATCGACAGCCGATCCTACGAGAAGCAGTACATTCCTATTACTCCGTGACGAAGGTCACAAAAACTACTACCAAAATACCGATCAACAAGTCAAACGCAGCGTTTTTTTGCAGGCTTCACGAACAACATTCTGAAAATATAAATCGATTCGCTGGCTGTTCATGATAAATAAGATACAAATCAAACCAAATTATTCTAATAATATGGTACATCGCTTTAGCTTATCAACTAAAATAATTACATAAATACGGATTAAGAATACAAATATATAGCTAACCTATACTTAAAATATGGTTAATTTTACATTAAGAAGAGAGGCAATTTCAAGCGAATTATTAAATTCCGAATTAATAAACCGATGAGTGCAAAATACAGCATCATTTTTTCCCTAAATGCGGCATATAAATGAAATTTTAAAATTGGCAAAATCGAACTGTTACAACTCCCCCTCTCCTTCAAAAGGAGGGAAACTTAGAGGAAGTTAACCGACGATAATAAATTAATTGAGGTAGGTAATCTAAAGCACTTATGTGACGTACGGGTGTACCCTACAGCTAACCTATAGCAAATTAAAGTAACTTCTAAGGTACCGCATACAAAAAATTGTATTTTGTGTTAAGATTGCTATAGGTTCCAAAATATTACTGACCACCAGCCAATTTAAATGTCACCAATTTCCAAATTAAATCAGTACGTTAAGCAGTAAGAATCAAAATAAAAGAAAATTAAGTAATTAATATACTTGATTAATATCACCAAGCAATCACTCTAGTTACTTATTTAAAATAACCTCTGTTGTCCATAATGGAAATTGAACCATCCAATTTTAAATAATAATCAATAAAAATTAAATTAAAATGAATAATAAGGTAAGTAAAGAAAATTAAAGACAAGGTAAGGTAATTAAAATTAAAAGTAAATGAGAAGAATAACGGTAAGAAATAACGGTAAGTGAAAGTAAAGAAAGAAAGCAAATCACAATCATAAGAACATGAGAGAGATAACGGTAAATGCAGAACAACTTTCTCAAGGCTGCTATGTCTAACAACAGAAGTAAGTGACGGAAGGTCAGCCTTACTACAGCACTCTGTAGGCTTTTACCACAACCAGTATCTCGGTGCAGAAGAAATTCTTTACCAATTTGATGTCAGCAACCATCGAGTCAAATTGCAAGCCAAGCTAGTTACACACAAGAAACCGATCGCCCCAACTGCAGAGCAATGAAAATCAAGAAAGGTCGGAAAATCGACAAAGCTAAGTAATAAAGTAAGTAGAGAAAATTAAAGACAAGGTAAGTTACTTACAATTACAAGTAACCGAGAAGGATAACGGTGAATGCAGAACAGCTTTCAGGCTGCTCTAACTACAACAGTAGTAAGCGACGGAAGGTCAGCGTTACTACAGCACTCTGTGTCTTTTACCACAACCAGTATCTCTGTGCAGAAGAAATTCTTTACCAATTTGATGTAGGCAACCATCAAGTTTTGCGCCAAGCCAGTTACCCACAACAAATCTATTGCCCCAACTGCAGAGCAAAGAAAAAAAAACTAGTCCAGGTAATATCCCAAATAAATGGTAATGTAACCGTTAAGTCACAAAGTTCTAGACCGAAAAGTGATTAATACTCTGAGCAGTAAATCCAAATACATCTGAAGTAACACAAGTTACATTGCTCAAGTATAAAAAAACTCAAAGGTAATGGTCTAAGCAGGAAAAGCCAGCATAACTGAAAAAAACCCAAAGGTTAGTCTACTTAGGCCCAAAAAAAAAACAAAGTCAAAAGAAAGATAAGCAAATCAACGAAAAAACAATCATCAAAATCAGACAATAACATAAAGTTAACGAAATAAATTCAAAAATAGATAACCAAAAATCAAAGCATACCTACTCGCTTTGATAAGTAAATCAACTAATAAAAGCAATCATCAAATCAGACAACAAAGTTAAGGTAACGAATTAAATTCAAAGATAGATAATCAATCAAATCAAATAGGTAACAAGGTAAGTAAATCAACTGATAAAAGTAAACACTAAAATCAAACAATAGAATCAAAATCAAGGTAACGAAATAAATTCAAGAATAAATAGCTAATCAACGCTCATACCCACAGTATAACAGTTTTCAGCTACCCATAAAAAAACAATATCCGATACAATAGTCACAATTCGCCATTCGGTGTCAAATTCGGGAGGTTATCATAATCAGGAGAATAGTCAAATTCCGGGAAGTCATAGCCAGGTGTGTCAAATTTGAGATATTCGTCAAATCCGGGAAAATGGTCACAATTAGGAAAACACTCAATTTCGAGAAATTTGTCACAATAGAGTAAGGTCACAATTCAGGGTAACTTCCAAGCAAAATGCATACAGGTAAGAATTAATTTTTAAGATAGCTTATAGACTCATAGCAAAAATTCAACAGAACAATGTGGATATAAGAAATTGACAGAAAGAAAAAATTAATATCACAAATAAATCAAGGTAAATACAGAATATTAAAAATAACCATTATTTAAGAAAATTTAAATTCAAGAAATAGAAATACAAATTGCTCAATAATCTTATTTGAATCAGTTAGATGGACCATCAGAACCGGAATCGATGTACACCGGTTTCAAGTCTTGAACATGCCAAATACCCTTGCTATTACCGTGTTCATCCTGGAGTTCGTACGTACACGTACCGGTTTTCTTTTTGATCTTAAATGGACCTAGGAACTCAGGAGCCAATTTTGAGCTAAAATAATTGGCGGCGTTAGAGAGCACTTTATTTTTACGCCATACCTCTTGACCAGAAACAAAATTGACCGGACGTCTTCGAAGATTGTATTGGTGTCGATTTCTTGACTGTGCCGACCCAATTTTCTTATGAATTTTCTCAAAGAGCTGTTTAAAAGTTTCGATTCGTTTTCGAATGTAATTTTGACTGTCCGTCTCGGCCGATGGAATGCCTTCGGTATAATCTTGCCCAAAAGTTTATGTTCCCGCCCAAAGTTCACTAGATAGGGAGTATAACCAGTAGTTTCGTGACGTGATGTTCGAATAGCACAACCAATAGATGGAAGATTATCTTCCCAAGTTCGATGATCGTTTTGGTTGACATAAGATCGCAACATGCTTTTGACAACTCTATTGACACGTTCGGTATGATCAGCACGAGGATAATAAGATGCAGTATAGAAAATTTTGACCTTATACTTGTCACAAAGAGATTGGAATTCTTTGGATTTCATCTGAGTACCATTATCACAAGTTAGATACTGTGGAGCCCCATAAACCAAGAAAATGCCCTGTTCTATATGTTTGACTAACGTTTTCGCTGTAGCAGAACGGCAAGGAAAGAGAACGACATATTTACTGAAGTAGTCGGTAACTACCAAGATGTGAGTATTGCCCTGTTTTGAACGAGGTAATGGTCCTACAAAATCTAGACTGATGGACTGCCAAGGTTCCCGAATATCGGGTCGATTGCCCATTAAACCTGCTGGTGCTTTTTGCTCCACCTTATTTTGAGCACAAATATGACAGGATCGGACATCTTAGCAAATTTACCTGGTTGTTCTTCCAGCTTTTTCAACATATCGACATACCACTTATCAGAAGTGTTGGAGTAAGAAGGTAACGAATCCTCCACGGCTGCGATATCTTCTGTCAAAACTGGTACGGACCTAGATAGAAAATCTAGCACTATATGCTCTTTGCTTTTTCGATGGATTAGTTGAAAATTATAAGGTTGTAAACGAAGTGGCCCAACGACCAAGTCGAGCCTGCGGATCCTTTAAATTATGTAACCACAGTAGCGAGTGATGGTCTGTGATTACCTTGAAATGAACTCCCTCCACATAATGCCTAAGTTTTTCCACACTGCAAATCACTGCAAGACACTCCTTTTCCGTGACTGTCAACTTCATTTCCTGCCTAGTAAGGGAACGTGAAAGATAGGCAATTACCTTTTCCCCATCATCGAATTGCTGGGTTAGAACAGCGCCTAAGCGTCAGTTTGAAGGGTAAACATGCGGTTGAAATCAGGACAGGACAAGACTGGAGCGGTAACAAGAGCTTCTTTAATTGACCTAAAGGATTCCTGACAATCTGGAGTCCATTCCCATTTTATGTTCTTTTTGGTAAGCCGAGTAATAGGGGCAATAACAGAGGAAAAGTTAGGAACAAATCGTCTGTACCAGGAAGCGGTCCCAATAAAATGTCGGGTCTCAGTCACATTTTTTGGCGGTGTTAAAGCAATAATAGCCTGCACGTTCTCTGGATCGGGTCTTAATCCTTTAGCATCCAACACACTACACATTTCAGGATCTTTATCTGAAAAGTGCCAAATATTCTGTCTCAGATAAGGTACAAAGCCCATGGTTTTCCAAAAATCGATACCTAGGATAAATCCATGAGCCAAATCTGGTAGTACTAAAATATCTATCATGCAAGTTTTATCTAACAATGTTACGGGTGTCTGAAAATAACCTATACTTGAACAAGTCTGGCCATTAGCAACAGTACAAGTGGTCTGATTTTTAATAAGTTTTAAACCTAATCCCTGCAAACTTTCTAAACCAGGTTTACCAACAATAGTCCGAGTAGCTCCAGAATCTAGTAAGCCATAGGAAGAAGCGTCAGGGTGACCTAAAACAGATATTTCCAAATATGGGCGCTCGTCGCCGTGCGCATGTGCAATAATAAAGTCCAAAAAATTTTTGTAGGGGAAATTAGTGTCCTTGATCGGCGGAGTGCAAATAACAGGAGAGGTCTGCCGACCTAACGACTCTCCCGAATACCGTTTCCCGAATCGGAACACTTTGGACAATTTCTAGTAGTCATATCTGGAGTACCGCAGCGATAACGATGAATCTTCTTACTGCTAGGACATTGCCGATTTAAAGGGCATGTCTGGTTGCAGTTCCAACAAGTAACTGGACGTCTAGGAAAAGATGGTCTTTCAGCTGGTGCTCGAGCTGCTGATAATGTAACTTCATCAATGGGCGGTGGATGATCGCTATATAAGCTAGAAGTAGATGCATCAGAAGCCAAGAAAGCAAAATCAGGTTCAACAAAATTTTGTCGCCTCCTAGATGGTGGAATATAGTGATCAGCTCGGTACTTTTTAGCTTCAAGCTTAAGGCACTCAGTCTCCAGCTCCTCCAATGAATTAGCAACAGGAAGCTGAGTTGTATAAAATGGAGACAAATTCCTAGAAATGATATCCAGCTGAACATCGTCAGACATACCTCCATAACGCCTAAACAAAGCACTCATACTAGACAAATAATCTACGATACTCTCAGACTGGTCTTGAGTTCTTTCCAAAATTTCTTTAAATAACCTAGCTTTATAATCAGGTGGTTCAAAATGTTTACACAGGAGATCAGATAAACTTTTCCAGTTAACAAACCTAGCTCGATTAGCACGGAACCAATTCAATGCTCTGCCAGAAAACAAATCTATCGCTGACTCAAATAATTCCTGTTCAGATATACCCCTAGCAATACGTAACTCGGAAACTCTTTCTAAAAAGTTGTGAACTGAAAGTTGTTTGCAGTCACCTGAGAATTTAAGATTCCATTTTTCAACACGAGTTTTAAAATTACTAGAGTGAGAAGAACGAATTTTAGTTGGTGTGGAATTAGTTGGTGGTTTATTAGAATTTAAACTAGAAGCGGAAGAGTCAGAATCCGAGTCATCTAACTGCGTTTTACTTAACAAAGCACTCAAATCTTTATCCGATTTCAACAGTGAATCTAAACTATCTAAAGCAGATAATATTTCCAGCAAAGAATCAGATCTAATTTTTAACTGTTCTTCTTTAAGATTAGCGGTAGGTATTCGATTAATTCGATTCAACAAGTGAACGAGACGTGATTGAATCCGTTCAAAATTAGCTTTAGACTTAGTGTCTCCTGATAAACTTTCTACTGAAGTTTGGAGATCTTTTAAGGTTGTTAAAATATATTCGATTTCACTGTCAAATTTAAGCTTATATGGTGGATAATTTAGAGGTTTGCCTTTCTTTTCTAATTGTAAAACTGAACGTAAAGCTGCTCTTAACTGTTCAACAGTTTTTGAATCATCAGCTGGTAAACCACGAATACTACTAAGTTCATAGACAAGCATCTCCTTCCTAAGATAATTAACTATTATGTTATAATCCATCTTTACTGACTCAATGAGATAACAAAATTATAAACGAATAAAGAAAATTAGCAAGTAAATATAAATCAGCATAAAAAAAGGTAGCTGTCCTTTTCGGAGAGCTCAATATGTAAATTAATGCGCAATATAGAAATATCTAAAAAAAAATAAATCACCTAGTAAGCAATCAAATAATAACAATGAAATAACAATGATATATGTAATACTAGAGAGATGTCAAATCACTGGCTATCAAAATATCATGCAACAATAATATACAATGAAAATCACCTGGAAAATAAATCTAATAAGGCATACAGGACATAAATTAGAACAAATTTGCAATTTTATCAAGAAAAGGTCTCTCAAAAAAAAGATAGCCCCACGTTGGGCGCCAAATTTGCAACACGTTTTTCTGATTAAAGTCACAGATTTTTTTCCCCAATCAATAAAAAAAATTAACCTAGCCCCGGAGAGTCGCGTTACAAAGCCCGGCCCCTGTCGTGGGGTCGTTTGAGCGCCACCCGTTCTAGCCTGCTAAACGGAAAAAGCTCGGCTAGTGTTGTACCGAGTGGCTAGATTCGCTCATAAAATTAACCGGTTCTCAGTTCCTAATTTCGAACTATCAAAAAAAAACGAAAACAATGGCGTAATTATAATCCACTGACTTCTATCAAGAAAACACAATCTAGAATTTAATGAACACTATATTTGCTACTAAGTCTTTTTTTTTGAAAACACAGCAACAATCTATCTGGAGAAAAAGGATATATTAAGATGTGGTTGAGTAGACAAAAGAATGTTAAATGACTGTTAAAGTAATTAATAAAATAAACAGAGTACAATATGAAGATTGTACTTACAGGGACCAATTCAGTTGGAAAACCTCGGTTCTATATGCCTTATCACTAAATGCACTAAACACTACTTATCAAAGTGATCACTTGACGCAGACTAAGCTTCTTACAACTAGGTATGCGTGCGCTAATAGCTGCACTGATGGTGATAATATGCCGTAATCAGCGGACACAATGATTAGATCAAAAAAACTTGAGAAGTTAATAAAAGCACCAGATTAGATTAAAACTGGTTAGCTTGATTCATATGATAAAATTCAGAGCGGTTATATCTGCCGACTAATGAATGAAAAGAATGAAATTATCCAGCCAGCGCTTGACTTTATTAAAATGAGAAAACAGCTCAAAGCAATCAGATTAACTGGTCCGATAAACCAGTGAATAAATGTAAATGTAAATTAAATTAATTAAAAATCAATGAGCTACCTCAGCACTCGGCGTTCAATGTTTGATTTATATGAAAAAAAAAAAGAAAACGAAGATTATACTACTACTTAGGTGTATCCACCTAAGAAACAATTAGACACAAAACTTATACCCAAATCGTCGTCGAACTCTGTCGATGGCCTCTAGTGCGGGGACCACAAGTTAAGGCCCTTCACTGACGCTTCTGACCTTCCAGAAAAAAAAAGTTGTGGACCTGCTTATGGCCCTTCAGAAAAAGTTGTAATTCTTCAATTGAACTTCTGGCCCACCAGAAAAACCCTGAAATAATCCGGTACGCATTAAATGTAGCCCCCTTACTTTAATAAAAATCATAGACCCTTTTGCATAGATACATCTTCTTTATAAAACAAATTTTCCCAGACAAAAAAAAACCCATGGACTTGCAATGCAATGCCCTCACACGTTATTTTGGGGTAGCAACCACAGGCTATGATTCAACCCTTTTTTGAATTAGACATCAAATTAAACAATAATACGCAATAACATATTATATATTGATAATTTGCAAAATTAACCAAAACACTGTCAATAATTTGCACTGACAAATTAAATTAAATAACAAACCAACTTAAAACTAAACTAACTTTACTCACTCAAGCATCATTCACACCTACAAGAATAAATTTCCTATTTTATACTAAATACATAAAAGGTAAATTGTGGAATGAAAAAAATTACTTTTTGTAATTATAAGTTATAAGTAACAAAGATAAACAAATCCCAAGTTAGCTGTTTTCTGACAGCAGTTTGACTGACCCTTAAGGAAGGT
>JAEQML010074158.1:0-14540 GCA_016904865.1 Pissodes strobi | reverse complement strand
CCTTGTTTAAGTTCTTGAGAATTACATGAATTTCAAGTTAATTAGACGTTAGGCATGACTAGTTAATATTTCTTATTTGTAATAAGACAGTTATTTCGACCAAAATATATATACATACTAAGTCAATGAAGTACATTTGTTTACCTTAGGAGCTAAATGGTCATACTCATAAACATCCATTAATTATTTTACCTTACAAATGTTTGGGTTTTCTTTCCACTATCGTTTGGAATTGGTAAGGTAAAACATGAATCCTTCACAACAATATAGAACATATTTATCTATATCCATTAATTAGTTCTGCAGAAACGTCTTATATATTATCATCCAATATGATTCAGTTAATTAGCCGCCAAGAAGTAATCAACTTGTGGGAAACTTTTTTGATATAAATTACTCGAAAGGTAAAATTTTCATTTATAATAAAACAAAGGTGTTTATCAAGAACACGAACCAGTAGTAAGCCCTACAACATTTTTTTTGAACTGGCATGTAGTTTCAGGGAGAGCACAAATTTAAAAATAATAGCTAGGTATGGATGTTTTTGAGTTACCCAAGTTTAAGAGCTTTAATAATATGAGCAAAAAAGCTTTTTGAAATATTTTCATTTGAGGTTTTCACGGATTTAAACTTAAAAATATCGCATTTTGGGGATGAAGTCCTTAGTAACTTTTTCTCATGTGAACCATCCAAATAAACGCAAACAACTTTTTAAACATTTTTAAGATCTCTAAGTGCTCATAAGACATTTATTGAAGTTGTCCCTATCCATACACTATTTTTTCGGGGCACAATCCGATACATTTTTTGTTAGAAGAATTGCTAAAAAATGTTTGATCCAAACGTTGTGCAAGTATTTGATGAATAATTGACATTTGCATAAAGGGTAAAATAAATAAAATAAACATCCTTTTATATTATTAAATGGACTAGATCAACTTTGTTCGAAATATCGGCATTTTATTTAAATATTTGGGTAATATGCCATTCATATTCATTTAAATACATTTCTATATTATATTAAATACACTTTCATGGTACTTTAGATAAGTATTATGGCTTTACGTCCACTTAAATCAGTTTTTTATCGCAAAAATTCTGACCTAGAATTATGGGTGTTTCCTCTACGAGGCAATATTTCTAAGGAAAAATTCATTAGCGATGCTGGTAGAATATTTATGGTAATATGAGAAAGAATTTATTTTTAATAAATTCAGCGAACTTCAAATAATGGTCGGTTTTCTTTACTCTAATAACAAAATTGAAATTCTTGGAGTTGATCTTGTTAGGCATATCGTTATTTTACCCGTATGCTGGGGGGAATAATAAAGTAATAGGTATCTATGAAACTTAACTATAGGCACGTTGAAAAATGGTTGATATTTAAAGGATTTTAGTTAGATGAAACAAAATTACGACATTATCAACTTACCGAAAGCAAAGTATCCTAGAAATATGATAATCGCAAAATTATCCATTTGAATACTTTAAGATGCTACTGTAAGACTAGCTGGTTTTATCTTTATGAGTTCTATATTGCATTATCTACCGTTGACTTTAACAGTTTTGTAAACGGGAGATGTAGGTATTAAGCATGTCAACAGAAGCATTTATAGTGGAAAAATACTGATAAAAACGTCATTCCTTTATTTTTGAAATGTGACTATATGTGGATTAGAATTGAATAAGAAATTAGAATGAGCGATAAAAAATTAGCTCATAGACTGATAAATATAATTGATTTATTAAATTTTTAGTGCAAAGTTTAACACCCAAAAACTGCAAAGTCCGAACTACTAATTAGACCTGTTGCACATACTTTTCTCAAAATATTTAAATTTTGCTAAATATTAAAGCTTCTTTAAAAATTTCACATTTATTTAATTGGATCCGACATTAGACTGTAGTGATGTGATAATTATTTGTTATTTCAAAATAGGAAAACAGGTCCTTCCTATAAATCTCTGCAAAGATTTCAAAAAGCATTCCACCGAATGGATGAAAATGAAGACACATTTTTGGTGCAGCATGAGGTTAGAAATCTCAATTATGATGCTAAATGTACGGGTACGGCTCCGAAAGTTTCGTAACGATTTTCAGGCAACTTCGAACAGTATGCCTCTCCTACAACAGGTCATACGTTATAAGTGGAAACAACAACAGAAGCCAGGTGCAACAGTAGGCCGCATCTTCTCTTCCGTCCAAAACTGGTAGCCAGGCCAAGAATCCAATATCTTTGAAATGCTGAAAAGACAAAATAATGCTTACTAAATATGAAGAAACTAAGAGAGGCGAACGATCAGATGCGCATAGTGCAGATATGACTCATACACAGCGCAAATACCTCAAGAAGTTCTACTAGGAGGAGACAATGGTGAGGAAGACATAACAACTAGGTTTTTCAGTGGTATACCAAGGATAATCAAGGCAAAACCTTTGCCAAAAACTTAGGGAGAGGAGCAATAAATAGATTCTAACCTTATGCATATTTTTACTATCAGAATGTAAGTGGACTGAATACTAAAATGTTAGTAATTTACGCAGCTGCATCTTCTGAAGAATATGAAATAACATTTATTATAGGGCCATAGTTTATCAAGTGTTAAGGACTCCGAAATGTTGATCGATATAGTGTGATACACTATGATAGAAAAGAAACCAGGGGTCAAGGAGTAGCCGTAGCAGTAAGTCGAGAAATGCAAGTTTACTTTTTGAAAATTGGTAATATTGCTGATGCAGTACCTGAAGTTAGCATTAAACAATTAACATTAGTAATTTTCGGAAAATTATTTCATAGTATTTTTATATTTAATGTTTCACATGTTCAATAGATAAGGAAGAAAAGACCATAAATAATTTTTAATGATTTTAAGTTTTGACAACGACCGCTCAGCTGTAGCAGCGGCGCCGGAGATACTAGATTAATTTCCTAAATATATTGAATACTATCATTATTACTGTCAGTGTTGTAAAATAAGGTTGAATAACTTTAGTTTCTTAAAATAACTGATCTGTTCTCATCTGAAACGGTTTGAAAATGTATTAAGTTCTAAGTTTATTTTCGTTTTTATATTGATTGATTATACTACATATTACATGAAAAGTGTCCGTATGTTGGTTATGATGGCATCCAAAATTTTCTAGAAATAAAATACTTCCAAAAAATCAGAGGTAGTATACGCTCGTCAATTTCTTCGTATTTAAAATGCCTCTTAGTCTTCTAGACTTTTGAACAGGTAAGCCGGAAAATCTTCTCAAAGGCTAGCTTTTGCAGCTATCCCTTTGGATTTGGATAAAAATGTTTACGATAATGTTAAGGACATCAAGCGAAGCTATTATGGTTTCTGAAGGATTTTACCAACCACATTAATTCTGCTTAAAATATCGTACCATATCATACATATCACATGAATCTGAATAAAGCACTTTTATTTTTAAGCATCGTATATTTCACCTATTTCGTGATGTGACTACATCGATGCCACATACAACTCTTCCATGACATTTCCAACAATCCCACAATGCCTTTAGTACCAACTTTGGAAGTTGCTTCAATAAAACAGTTCTTTTAATAATTGAGTTCTTGTACTGCCCCAAAATTTGTATATATTGCATCGTTGATAACCACATTCAAACTATGAGCAGGACAAGGACGAAAATGCTCTAGGCTATCCAATGTATTATCGTAGCCCTGACCAACCAAGTTATTCAAATCCAAATTCAATTTGTTTTCTAGGATAGGATAAAATTCTAAAAACCTTTCGAATATTTAAACTGGTGCTGAGGTTAAATCAGATGAAACACATCTTTAATAATTATTATCATTTGATCTGTGTGTGTTGTATCTGAGTACAATCTAAATAACTAAACAATATTTGATTTTCAAATTTAGTGTAAAATACCATCATTAACAGAGTGTGCCAATAAAACTATCAATTCATTTTGATATTCCAATCTAAAATAATGTGGCGTTTGATGTTAGAATCTATGCGACGAAGATGTTCCGACAATACAGCGTCAAGTTTAGAAATCATTTGAAATTTCAAATAGTTTGTGTCTCTGGAGGTTATTCTCAACTTGCGGGGAAAGCTTTCAAATGATAGATTGAATTTTTCAACTTAAATTAATTTTTCAAATCCATTTTCTGGGATCATTCAAAACCAAGGAGTGTGAGCTGGAGTGCTCTATATTGCATTGACATCAGAGCTCTCACCACTATCTGCACAAGAATTCATTCATGTATTCGCGTTTTACTTCCTATTTGGACAGTTTGGTTTTATTTTTCGTCACCTTCGCAAAGAACTTCTTTTGATGTTGAAGAACCTACATTAATATACACCGATCCTCTGTTTACTTTCCTGCATTTGCAGAAAATTGTTCCACTGCCTCGCAAAGCTTTTTCTCT
The DNA here is from genome assembly GCA_016904865.1 of Pissodes strobi. Lineage (NCBI taxonomy): Eukaryota > Metazoa > Arthropoda > Insecta > Coleoptera > Curculionidae > Pissodes > Pissodes strobi. Next base: position 10,135 of record JAEQML010074158.1, on the reverse strand, counting down.
TCTCAATTTACTCCTCATTTTTATTCTGTAGTGGGAATCTAATAGCGAATTCGTTTATCTTTCAGACATTTTAATATAGTCATTCGTACGATTCGAATTTAACAAAATAAAACACAAACTTGACCATCAATGACCTTTTGTTGCCCCTTAATTGTTTACATGATTACTGTCCCTATCACGACATTTTTGTTATATTACGATAATAAATGACTTAATTTCAATTACTCCATTACGGTAAACTATAACGACGGTAGATATGATATACGGTAAGAAATGACCGACAGTTGAGTAAAGGTATATTTGATAAATCTCATTACAGTAAAAGTGAATCAAGTAGTTCTCATAACATTAACGATATAAACTCTCAATTCGAAATAATATCAGGTATGAAAATTACAGTAAGAAAAAATAAATCAATTAATTATCATAACATTAGCTACAAAAAAAATCACTGCCTTCTAGAATTACTAAATTAAATTATGATCTTAAAAAGAATAGATCGGTATGATATAATATTCTAACTAAAGTCAGTTATCAGCAAGTTATTAAGACAAATGAGGCAAATAATTATGTGACTCACAAAATTAAACTATGATATGAGAGAGAATAGATCGGTATGAGATAATACTTGAATTAAAGTGAGTTATCAGCAAGTTGAGGCATTCGATATTCGAGACAATATCAGACACGATAATAAAACTAGACATTTCTAAATCAAGTGACGATAGTAACGAGAACGGATATGATCTGAGATAATGTTAGACCAAAGGTCATTTATAGTGAATAAACCTAATACGTAAATTCTTTATAAACAGAAACGAGAAAACGGTAAGCTATATACGGTAATTGAAGCAAATGACCTACGGTCATTTGATTATACACTCATAATGTTCATTAATTAAAATTATATATAATGCTAAAATATGTACGGTTATTAAGGCAAACTACCTACACCTAGCTAGAAATCCATTAATCAAAAGGATATATAACGGTAAGAAATATACGGTAATTAAGGCACTTAAATAAATTAAAATCGATTTCACTTGATTATGGTCGAGTTGTAGACACTGACCCTTCCTGCGCAGTACGTCTTCACAATACGGCTAACTGACGGCGGGATTAGCTAGGTCAGCCTGAAATTCTACTTTACAGAAGGAATTCTATCCCATAGAAGAAATTCTGTAATTCTATCCCACAAAAGGACTCACGGGAGGTAGCGGAAGGTAATTCCTCTCCCCCGAAGGCAGCGGAAGGTAATTCCACTCCACTGAAGGTCCCACGAAAGGTCCCTAAAAAATTTCACTTTTCAAGATAGGCACACTAATATTTAACAAACCTTTTTTCCTAGGAAGGGTAACCATACTAGTCATTAAATATCGGTGTTAAACGATATGGCCGATAGTTCCGGGAACTAAGCTGGACAGTATATTTGCCGAATGATTCCACTTTGAAACCAGACGGTAATTAAACCGGATGGCCAAAAATAGCCACGATAATATTAGTCAGAGAATTGGTCGCTTTTCCCAGTCTGAATGCGTGGAGCGTCCAGACGCGAAGGCTCTTCTTCTCTACCAAAAGAATATATATCACATCCGTCACGTGGTGCACTAAACGGATGTATCTATCGAGCAGGTTTGAACACCGGGAGCAGGGTCGCGAGAAGTAAATTAGCGAGAGTATCGATAACACAAATCGACCAGTAAAAGGAGAAAATCACAATATTGTATTTAGTAACATTTGCAACGTTACAGTGTGACCGAGAAAGGAATAGATTCACTTGTCCTGCGCTCGAAATATTGGTAGATAGGAATTATTACATAAACAAATAGTTTACCAGGGTATTTAAAAAGTACTGACTTAACCCATATTAAAAAGAGTTTCTATTGGTATTCTAGCAAGTCTAAAGGAAATAAAGAACAATCCAGAATTCTGTCATGCCTCAACCTTAGATCTTAATTATTCATCCGGAGCGGAAAAATCCAGCGCAGCGAGATAGCCATGTTTATGAATTTTTAAGATAAAATAATTGTCAATCACACTGAGATTTTGCGTGTAATTTTTTTGTTCATCGAGTTATCTTCGATATTGATATGAATCATTTCTTGGAAAATCCTTCTGCAGTAGGAATATACGTTTTCCAAAATCTCAGTGCCATCACAATCAGTTTGATGATCCAGTTCCAGAACATGTCCCGCCAATGCGCAAGATTGCACCCCTCTCCGGATGTCAGTCCTATGTGATGTAAGCTGGCCTTTAAGTTTCTAGACCTACATTTTTACATGGCGCTTTATATGCAATAATGTTATAGGTCTCATTCACTGGTAAAGGAGACTTTGTTTTGTGTAAATTAAAGATAGAGTTTTACCTTGTCTCTTAGCTATTTTTATATCCACATTTTTGGAAAAGTTAGTGAGTTACATGTTAAGCCGTCTATGAAGGATAAAAAAAAATATTTTCGAGTATTGGTGGTTACTTATTCTATCCTTAATGAATTCAAGTGTGTAATAGAATATAGGGTTATTATTCAATGTTTGATAATTGTTAAATTTTAGTTGTAAATTTCTAATTTTACATACATTTCGACGTACCACTTTAATTTAAAAAGGCTGAGAAGCAACTGACTGCTATTCCGGATGTGCTGTCATCATGATCATCTTACAGTTGTAGAGACCGGTGAATGATTTACGTAACCCTCATTGTTCTACATTCGTAGCAAACTAGAGGTGGTTGTGCTGAAACTGATATTGAAATATAAACCATTGTGTTGTAGCAGTACCTCTCTAGATGCTGAAACCGCGACTTTCAAAAATCTTCTTCACAGTCAATGGATGTAAATTACCTAGCAATTTCCTTTTTAATATTAGCTAGGTTGTCGGATTACCCCACATTTACTTGTCCTAAGAATAGCTAAACAATAATAATGTAAATGATCGCACCAGCAAATCCCATAAGAATACGCTTGGTGTCATGGTGACGTAACATTGAACCTGTATTGAACAAACTATAGTTTATCATACACAAAAAGGACAATTAAAGATATTATTTATTTTTTTGATAAAAATAGATTTATTGTTGGGCTTGTATATTGTTAAATAAATAATATAAATAAGTTAAGAAATAAAATCATTTTATTCTAAAATAAGCCATTGTCTGTTGACCTGTTTATTGATTTAGCGAACTTTTAGGTAGAATCCTAGCAAATAGTTTTAGAGAGACAACTAATTTCTCATATTCATTTTGACATCCATATTAAACATATACTTAAAATATATAAAACTAAAGACGTCGTTGGAACATAAGAGCCGTTCTCCTCCGGAGCAAGTCCAGTGATAGAACCATCTTCGGTGTTGAAAGTTTGTCTATTGCATCTCGTAGCATTGCAGGACTCGCAAGATGGAATGCTTATATTGTAGGGTCCCAATTCTGACCTATACCATGTACAATAGTCACCTAGATTTGATGCTATTATTCCACAGCCTCTGTATACTCCAGTTTCTGAATCTCTTGGATTCCCTGCCCAGTCGACTACTCCTAAAACAAGTATTATATATTTAATTAAAACTATTTGTGGCTCAAACGTGTTTAATAAATGATAGTCTAATTTTTACTATGCCGCGATATACAGTGGGTCATAGTTAATATTTAGTATTTGATAATTCCTTATTTTTAGTTGTTGATTGCTAATTGTAAATTCGTAGGTAATTTTTATAAACTCACCAATAGACGTTTCTACGTACCACTGTAATTTAAAAAGGCTGAGAAGCAACTGACTGCTATTCCGGATGGGTTATCACCAAGATCATCGTAACAGTTGTAGACTCGGGCTGTCGAATGATTTACGCAACCCTCAGTGGCGGTACATTCATAGCAAAATAGGGGTGATTGTGCTGAAACTAATATTATAATGTAAAACATTCATTTAAGTATTATGTGTTGTATCAACGCCTCCCTATAAGCTGAAGCTAAGACTTCCAAAAATCTTTGACCTAGTCAATCGGTGTAAATTGCCATGCAATTAGTATAATGAACAATGCGAAAAATTATCAAAAGTGAATGAAACTGATTGATTTTGTAAATACGCCTATCCCTACCCCCATGCCCCATGGCATGGAAGGAATCAAGATCCTTGAATCCATGAATACATTCTACAAAACAGGAGTTTTGTCCGAATGCCGATAAACATTAAAAATATTAAAACATATTAATGCACACCAGAAACTGTCTGTATTGTAGTAATAATAATAATATTATATAATAAACAATCAAGTGCAATATATAGCTAACCAGCAGCAATAAATATTGCACAATGAAAGTATTTAAATCAAAAACTAATTAACTGTGTCAACCATTTCTGATAATATTTGCAGCATATTGTACATTAGGTATTCATTTATACCTTTAATTTTCGTTGTGCATTCAGAATTACAGTCGTGCTTTGCTACTGCGTCTGCCATAAATTCACATAAGACCAGCACTAACAGTTATTTGTGCACATTTTCCTCATTTATTATTACTAAAAAAATATATGAAAAGTATTACCTAATGTTAAATATCCGAAGACGAAGATAAGAAGCGCTGCTACCAGGGATTTCATTATCTCGCGGTAGATTTAAGCACCTTTAGCACCTAATAAACAATTCAAACTAAACCAAAAACATAGGATTGATTCTTATATTTGTGAAGTGAACTCCAGACAAATTAGGTTTATGTATTTATTACTATTACTTGAATTAGCCAATATTTTATCTAAATAACCAATTGTTCCTTGGAAATTTTAGTTTGTGATAGGATTAGGAAAAAGCCTTTTACTGTGCCCTAAAATTGTTTTAAGCTTCAATGCAATGCGCTATTTTTACCATTTCCCAGAGGGATTCTTTACATATCGGCACTTTTGATAAATAATTATAACTAAGAGAAGCCCAAAAAAAGATATAAGTGATTTGATTCAAAATAAATATTTAAATGGAGATTTTCGGATTCTAAACACAAATGCGTCCTTAGGACATTCTTAAAAAACGAACTAGACATTGAGACGTCCCAGCAATTCGTTATGGACAAGATTCGTTAAATGGCATCTTGCGTCAGTATGAAAAGTGGTCAGTTTGGGTCATTCTAGCGCCAAAAATGTCTCGGAGAAAAAACTAAAATTATAGCGTGATAGAGAATTTCTGGAATAAAAACTCTCTAAATATTCCTCTGTTTTGAAAATGTCGCGAAAATAGACTTTTCAGGGAAAATGTAAAAAATCATCGATTTCCAGGACAAAAAAATTAATACATACAAGTATGCAATATATCTGCATGAACCGTCTGCAGGTACCCTACACTGTAGGGGTGCATCCATCTAATGTTATTAGATGTATCGGATGCTGTGCTTAGTAGATCCATTCGTTCTGCATCGAAGGATGGAAACCTCTGTGCAGTTCGACGTTCACCAACCATGGAGCGCTTTCGAACTTGTTGGTTCTCATCAGCATGGCTTTATTTTTTTCTTCGAGAAATGTATATATTTTTTAGAAAAGTCGATTACTTGACGATAATCTATGCCAAAAACTGTATTAGAAGACACTTTGGAAATGCTGATGCCTTTTATACATGGTGAGATGGTTAAATTTAAACTTTTCGCCTTTTCGTGTTTTGACACGACACCACTTAATGTTTTATTACTGGAAAACCGAAAAATCAAGACTATTATTTTTATAAAATTTTACTTTGGCCACGATTCTCTTTTGTTCTGCGTAGTAAATTATCAAAATGGGTTCTGGTCTCCAGTACACCGTATCGTACTAAAAATGGAAACAGTTTTAAAGAAGCCGAAATGTTTATGAGAGCGTATTTGTATTTTTGGTTTGTTTGATATATTTTTTTAAGATTAAGGGGCTCCCAATATAGCGGAAGCCGCTCCTCCGCTCCTCCGGGGCTGCGGGGCCGTTTGTCACGCGGCTGCATTGTATCAAAACACCCGCAATTGAGGGTGACTTGACAAAAAAAACAACACATTTGTGTTCAAGCTAAAACACATGTAATATTAAAAGACGATTCTATAAACAGAGATGCAAAAATTAACACTACTAAATTCCAATTATAGAAAATAAAAACTGTCTCAAATCACCCGACTTGACGTACCACTACGCTTAAGTATTAAAAAGTTTAATAGGTCCCCCTGTAGTCGTAAATCTATTTAACTTTTTAACATATCACGGATTACCATTGACAATCAATAGCGATGGTGTTATCGAGTTTAAAAATAAAGTTGTAATAAAAAATTTAAATATTAATTTTTAATATGTTCCTGTTCCTGTAAAAATATGTATTTTAAATATGTTCCTGTTCCTGTAAAAAGCCAGGAAAATTACAATTTTTTCCACGCTTTTTCAAGCAATAGAGAAAAAATAGCTACTGACACTGATCGACTTTTAACTTTTTTATTCGAGAAATTGTTATCTTAAGAACGCTTTTGCTGCTCGTTATATTAAATTAGAATAGTAGCCAAAGTTAAAAAAATTTAAAGGACATATTTTTCTTAGACTCAAGTATAAATTAATGTACCCATACAAACACAATAACATATCACTTCCTTCAAAACCAACATAGTGCAATTTCCGCCTGTGACTTATAGAATATCTAACGCGTAAGTAAGTAAATTTTAATGGCTTATTTATTATACTAAAGTTTACTCTTAGACCTAAAATGTAAAATATTTAGCGGCAAGTTATTAAGGAATTACCGCAGCTCAAACATATGCGTAACGTAGTACCCGAGAACAACCGTCCGTCGTTCTTCTCGAGTAGTACGATATAGTCAAATAGCAATATTAAAGTAACATTCAGTACCCGGTTATACTTGTTTGTATGATGTAGAATTTTGCAAGTGTTTAATGTTTTGTAAAACTTCATAGTTATTATTAATTTAGTAATTCGGAAAATGCAAAATATCAATAAATATCCATAAATAAATACTTTATAAAAAAATAGCAGCATATCTAGATAAGCTACAGCAACAAGCTTCGAGAATGAGCTGCAACTTTTTATAGGCCTGAATATTTTAAATCAAATAGCGTAATTAGTTCTGAAATAAAAACCGAACAGAACAATTTATAGAAAAAACTATGATAACTATCCTAACACAGTTGTCAAAAATAGGTTCTAACCCAAACTAACCCAAACTAAAATATTGACAATGAGCATCAATATAATTAAAATTAGATTACAAATGCAATCAAATACAATTGATTACTGAAAATTTAATTTACAAATGTTACTTGAAATACGATTTATAAATAAGCTTGTTACATGATGAAAATGAAATTAACTTTATTATTAAAGATTAACAAATTTAATTGGTCTTCACAATCAATTTATTTTAGTTTACCACTCCGTACTATTTGTCCAACCATCCTATATGTCCATGCAACCGTATTGGGACCTTTAATAGAAACCTACTTCTGCCTATTCCCAAGTTTAGCTGACTTGAGCTGATGTAGGTCTTCAAAAAGGTTGCCTTAGCGTATGGTTCTCCCTCTACAGGTCTGGCACAGCGACGTGGACAATAGAGGTTTACTTCATCCAGCGGTATTTACATGTAAAGAAAAATAATAAACGCCTTAGACCAGTGTATACTGCTAATAAAAATTATACAGAAGAGTCTCCTGTGGACCTCAGTTTGACATACAAGGCTTTAACCAACAACTTGAAAATTTACTGGTTACAGCAAATATAATCAGAACTTAAATTACAATTTAAAGTTCAGCAAAAATTATAAATAACTATGATTAAATATCACTATAAATAATTACTGTTATTCAAGATATCTCTCTTCTTTACTTTGAGATATGAAATTCAAAAGAAATTATGATTGAAATTAAAAATTTTAAAGATAATTAGGAAACTTGTCCAAACAGTGGCTCTCGGCAACTTCAAATAGAAAATAACTAGATTTTTATGAAAAAAAAATAGAAAAAATGAGGTATAACCTCTCTTAAAACAAGTCAAAAGACTCCAGATACGTAATTTCTTTACTTAATTTATAAATATGGCCCTTGGCACATAAACAATAATTTGACGTAAATTACGTCTCCATTAATTAAAGATAGAGATAAGATAATCACTATCTCGCTTTGAGATAGGAATTTAGGTAAACGATAAAGAAAAATAAACCAGGTAAATTTACACACATGTGCTTAAACCTCTTTCATATGCAAATCAATGCCGGTAAATCATTGATCAAACGTGATATGATAAGTAATAATTATTATAGGTTGATGTTACAAATAAACTGAAAGATTAATGAAATAAGCCTGAAAAAACTATGACCAACAATACTACTAAGGAAAATTCAGCGAAATTCTACTCAAATTCAATTAACTACCTTTTACAGGAACATATAAAATTCGCTTTGAGAATCTTCCAGGTAATACTATTCAATTTAAATGAAAATATGTAAAATCATATGTATGACCACTAAACGATGAAATAATGACGTTCTCTATATATTTGGATTAAACCATTATCAAATTACATGAATTTGACCGATAAGATACGCAATTATCCACCAAACAAACGGTATTCAAACCTAAAGGTCACCATAAAAAATTAAGATTGTTGAAATCGTCAAACACTCGAAAGTGCAATATAAAAATGCTAGATTCTTTACTTTAGTGAAGTATGATTAACCAAATCAAAAACAGTTATCAATTCTGTATTTAAAATATGAAAAGACTATTGAAAAATATGCAGGATGAATAGAATATTCTAAGATCAAAAAATGTATCGCTTACCGCGTCGGACGCTTAAACCAAGATGATATGACCTTCCTTTCAAAATGTATACGTTCTACCTATTTAAATTCAATGGCTTTGGATTGGGCAATTTAAAATACGTGACAACGGTGGTAGGAAACCCAGCGTCAAACTAAGGAAACATTCAACATACGCTAAATGTAGCAATCTATTGCAGATTAGCATTTTAAGATCCTTTACACAAATAGTGCACTATGTAAAAATCGACCTCTCCTATTGGTCGATCCATCTCGTATTACAATATGTCTTCGTGATGCAATCATTTTCTGTCAAGAGCTTTCGTGGTGTAGAGGTTTAGATCGTTGGGTTTCACCTGGACGGTCTGGGTTCAAACTCCGTCGCTTTTTTTAATTTTTTTTAAGATTATGGTTCTAAACAGTTTTTTTCTTGATTTTGGGTATGTCGTGGGTTAGTTTGGGTTAGCACCTGGTTAGTTTCCTTTTCTTGAGCCCCCGTAGCGAGCGAAGCGAGCGGAGGGCCATGCGGATCGACCAATAGGAGAGGCCGCTTTTTATATAGTGCTCTATTTGTGTAAATGATCTTATAATGCTGCAGATTACAGGCATTGAACAACATTCTACGTTCTTAAATTACCTACTACACGAGATAAGCCCGTTTCCGAACAGATGGCACTGCCTATCAATATACCAAACATTGAAAACCATTGATAAATAGGTAGAATTAATGGAGCGGAATAGACTAATATTTGATAACATATATTTAACATATATTCCGTTACAGCTTTATGCTAAATGCCTTCTTATATCGTCGTCTCCGGACGTTGGCTATTATCAATACGATATGAGCTCTATTGATTGCTCTTCTAGACATTGATGATATGTTAATACCATACCAGTCGCGTCAGTTCTTCAGTCAGGATTTTTCTTCTTCTCGTACCTGTCTCTCATATTTCTCTCTGAAGTATGTTCTGCAATATTTGATACTTGTTCCTCATGACGTGTCCCATTTATTCAAGTTTCCGCTGTTTAACTTCGATATATTTTCGAGTCTCTCTAAAACTGTGGCACTTTGGAACCTATCGGTCCGTGATATTTTTAGGAGACACCGATGCGTCCAAGGTTTTTAGTTGCTAATAACGGTGTGTCGTCTACGTAGCGAATATTATTAATAATTTCTTCCTTCCAAATCGGCATTAGTGATATTTCCAAGTGCAGTTTAATAGTGTTGGCAAAAGCACACACACATACTCCTGTTCTGATTTCCGATGTTACTTTGAACACTGATAAATTTGTCATGCGCGTACATAACAACTGCCCTCTCATAAGCTATGAAACATGCATATATATATATATATATAGATTCACTGAGATATTACGAA
>JAEQML010074157.1:0-14541 GCA_016904865.1 Pissodes strobi | reverse complement strand
TAATTACATTAATAATATTTAATTTAGCTGTAAAGCTCAATTTATAAACTCGAAAAGTTTTAAAATGCATACTGTACAATTTAATAATATGGTCAAATAAAAAAATAAACTAACCCAAACATTCCTCTATTCGTAACATCAGCAGTTAATCTAAAAGCATACCTAGAACCTCAACCTCAGTTTATAAATAATTGAGCTTTAACAGTAAAAAAGAATATATTTTACCTTATATGGTCTTTGGGAAATCTAAAAAGACTAACTCCTTCACCTGTCTTGGATAAACAGCCGCGAACTGCACAATAATATCCAGACATTTTTTCAGTCTCAAAAACTTTTAATATACACACTGTATAACTCAATATTATTATAAAATAAACACAAAATAAATAGTCTCCAACCAAACAAACCTCTTTTCATGACATCAGCCGTTAGACTAATAGCAACCTAGCCGCCGAACCAACGTACGTACCTATTGACAGTAACGCTAAGTCCTAGGTGAGCGATTTACAGTCGACGCGAACGCGAAGCGCTGGCGATGCCGTACGAAAAGTTAATATAGTCGCACGGCATCGCCACTGATTCGCGTTCGCTGCAAATCGCTTACGTAGGACCGGGCGTTACACAACCAGCTGCGCGAACACGATTTTTGCCGATTTGTCGCTTCTCTCCGGTAGGTGTTCTCTGGCCGCGCGCTGTCACGTTAAATGAGAATAGATACCAACGTTACGACAGTCTGCATCGCTGCGTCGCGAGTTAAATACTTGAACCAGTAGAATATATTTTAAAAAAGGTTTTATTTCGTACTTCTTAACCTACTTGTTACATTGGTGACTAAAGACTGCCTATCATTATTCAGAAAACCTTCCATGTAATAATTAATGTTTATAAAATATACCAATATGCTTATTCTAGGATTATGCTGAATGTGTATTAATAGTATTGGTTTATGCATATAACTCTTCCTCCCTTAAGATTCTTCAACGTCCTCGTTGATGATGTCCTGTAGAGTTTTCAGAGGAATCGATTTATGTTTCTTTTGCCATAAATATATAACTAGCATAAAAATTAATACAGATATAAGGGATAATGAAAAGGTACTAATTACATGAGTTTTTTCTGAAACAAAGTCCTTAAATACTACGGGTTCCCTAAGGTCTTCCTGGATTTTTTCAGGATATTCTAAGTGCTTAAGTTGCAAATTCAGAGAAAGATTTGAGTCTAATACAGATTTCTGAACTTCAGTGCTTTTAATGCTTATACCATTTGATTGTAAAGTATATTTATATTGATTAATAATTATATCACATTGGCTCCGAATATATGAACACCCTGTTAAATTATGTTTAATAAACTGAAAACAATTTTCAAAAATAGTTTCAGGGTTTTTTGTGCAAAATAAAAGGGCCTTATGATAGGTTAATGTATGAACCTGATAATTGTTACTTATTCTTGCAATAGTACAATCTGTCAATAAGTTACAGCCATTAATTATAGGATTAATACATATCCATTTCGTATTAATTTCTGAACACTTTGTATACCATAAATTATTGCAATAGTACTTGCTAGGGCTAATTAATATCGTATTATTAGATGTAGGAATGGGATATATCATTTGTAAATTACATGGTTTTGCTTCAAAAATGGGGATCTTAATTACTAGAATTGCCATGTCATCCGATAAAATTAGTCCGGTTTTGCAAATTAGCGTGAGTTCTGTTATGTGCTTTATAGGCCATAATAAATTTTTTGGATATTGATGTTCCAAATATTTCCAAATTTCTTTTATTTCCTGTGTGTTTAAAATCTCAAGATCTAGGCTTTCTAAATGAGCAAATGTTAGAGTCCGCAAAAGTGTTTCTAAATAAGAGTGTATATTTCTTATTTGCTAGAGCTGATTTTGCATTTCCGCTAGAAGCATAATAGTGTCGTTTAAAATGTCTACATTGGCTTTAAGTTTCTTTGAATTTTCATTTATAATGTTTACATTTTCTTGAAATCGAGCAGTTACCTGTCCGGCGAATGAACTTAGTTCATTGATCTTATGCATAGAATTAATTTGATTATTCTTCAAAATTTGCATGTGTTGGTTTATATTCTCTAAGTCGTCATTGTCTAAGTTACCTGTAATGAACTTTATGTAACTTCCAAGAAAGTTTATTAATCCGCGTTTCCTACGAGGTAATGAGTTAAATGAACTTAATTTTACATATGAATCATATGTGTTATTTAATTCCTTATGTGCCTGCAGGAGAAGCGATTGTATTGTGTTATTATACTTATTTGAAAAACGATTAAATATATACATATTAGAAGTTAGCTCGGCTAAAGAGAACTTAATACTAGTAAGATTAAAATATACATGTGTAAGATGATAATGATTTAAGACCATTGCGGGTGCTAATTTTTCGGCATAGTATCCATTATTCGGTAGGGGATCTACTGTAGAGGGTTGATCCTGAGGGTTTGGTTTAGGCTGAAAAGATAAAGGATTTTTCCTTAATCTCTTAATTTTTCTAAAATGACCGGTAACTTGTTTTTTCTTAGAAAGTCCGGTGTAAGTATTTTTGTTGAGAGTCTTTATTTTGGTGGGAATAAAAGAGGGGTTCATTTTGTTTCTATAGGGGTTTTTCCTATAGATGGTTTGTCCTTCTTTTAATTCGGGAATAGAACTAGCGTTTTCATTTTGTTTTTGGGTATTTTTAGCTTGATTTTTGTGAGTTTCTTCAAATACTTTTTTGTGAAACGGGATTAGTTCGTTTTTTCGTTTCTCATTGTATTGTTCATATATGGTCAAGTCATTGTTTATGCTTGGTTCATTAAAATAGGGTCCGTATAATAAAGAGAAAGGTGAAAAACCTGTCGTGGAATGAATGCTTTGATTATATACTAACACGGCTGAAATCATTAGGTTCTGGGGAGTTTCTTCAGGATTTCTCATTTTTTGAGTTTTCAACTTTTCTAAAAGCGTAGAATGTAATCTTTCTACTATACTATTAGATGTTGAATTACCAGGCGTGGTGTAGTGTAATTCTATATAAAAGAGTTGACAAAATTCTTGGAATAAGCGGTTTTTAAATTCGGATCCTTGGTCTACGACAATCTTCTTGGGGGTATTATGGTGGGAAAAGTAATGCCTTAATTTGTTAACTATTGTGGTTGCATTTCTGTCAGAAACGTATTAAGCTTGCGCGTATTTAGAGAAATAATCTACAATAGTTAAAAACTGACAATTTGAAAATTGGAATATATCAAGGTGTAGGGTATTAAATGGTTTTTCCGCTAGCAATGGGCCTTCATAATTTATTTTATACGGGTGTCTTTCATACTTGTTTTGTAAGCAGATCTCGCAAGTATTAATTAGAGTGGTTATTGTCTCGCGCATTTGAGGCCAATAATATTTTCGTTTTAGTTGGTTATATGTTTCCGTCATGCCGTTATGATTCTTCTGATGATATTCGGAGATAATATCTTTTTGTTGTTCTTGGTTTTCGATATCTGTTAAATAAATATTCGATATTTGAAGTTTTGCGGAAGAATTTAGATTTTCGGCAACATATTTTTGAAATTCTTGTTTCAAATCAGAATTGGGGATGTATAAAACAAAAAGTATGTCAGGTCTAATTATTTCCTTTAAGATTTTACTGAAATGATCTGGGAGTTTATCTCTTTCAATTCGAACAAGATGATTAAATGGTTTCGTGTATTTATGCAGGAATTTATTTCCAAAGTCTATAATTAACCGTGTGGATGCATAGTTTACGGGTAGTTCGGAAATGGGAAGGTACTTGCCTTCAGTGTCGTTGTTGGAATGTACTGTGGCATTCGAATCTATGTCGTTCTCTCTGGGTTCAGGTAGGTCGATGTTTTCGGCTATGACGTCGTTATATCGTTCGTTAAGGGCAAAGTCGGCAAGATCAAATTCGGCGAGGTTGGCTACAGTGTTATCAGCGTTGGGAGCTATTGAGTCGCTTTTTTCTAAGATATTTATGTCGATACGTGAAAGAGCATCGGCAACTGCATTTTCCTTTCCTTTTTTATATTTTATTTCAAAATTGAATTCCTCCAATTTTAACTTCCAACGAATAAGCCGTGAATTAGGTTCCTTTATTTTGGATAACCAGACAAGGGGGTTGTGATCTGTTTCTATCACAAATTTTTGGCCGTATAAATAGGGTCGGAAGTGTTTTGTAGATTCTATTATTGCCAAAAGCTCCTTTTCTATGGTCGAATAGTTTCGTTCGGCAGAATTTAAGGTTCTGGAATAATACGCAATGGGATGCTCGTTTTGAGAAAGTACACTGCCAAGGGCTATATTTGAGGCATCGGTAGTCAATTTAAAAGGTTTAGCGAAATCTGGATATTGGAGGACAGGGGAGTTGGTAATTAATTCTTTGCACTTTAAGAAGGCTTCTTGATATTCCTGGTTGCCAATATGTTTTTCGTGACCTTTTCTCAGACATTTCGTTATTGGGAAAGTTGTTTTAGCGAAGTTTTTTATAAACCTTCGATAGTAACCGATGAGGCCTAAAAATGATTTAATTTCTTTGGTGGATCTGGGCAATGGATATCTTTTGATGGCTTCTATTTTGCAAGGATTTGGCTTTATGCCTTCAGGGGTGATTATGTGACCAAGAAAGGCTACTTCTTTGGATAAGAACTCTGATTTATCCAATTGTACTTTAAGGTTAACTTCTCGGAATTTTTTAAAGATCTTTTTAATATGGTCAATATGTTCAGGAAGGGACTTCGAAAAGATGACCACGTCGTCCATATAAACAAAGCAGAATTTGTACAGATATTCTCTTAGAATCTCGTCCATCATTCTCTGGAATGTGGCGGGGGCATTTTTCAAACCGAAGGGCATTCTTAAATACTCAAAATGCCCGTTATTAACGGTAAATGCCGTCTTTTCTATGGAATCAGTGCTCATCTCAATTTGATGGAAACCCTGGGCTAGGTCAAGGGTGGTAAAGTATGTACATTTTCCAAGATTATCCAGAATTTCTTCTATTCTTGGCAGTGGGTACTTATTCTCGATAGTGGCTTCATTGAGTTTTCTGTAGTCGCTGACAAGTCTGAATTTTTGCTTGCCAGAAGCGTCGGCCTTCTTTGGGACAATCCAAACCGGGGCAGAATAAGGGGATATAGAGGGTCGGACGATTTTATTGTCTAGAAATTTTTGAATTTGAGTTTGAATTTCGGGCAGCATGGCAGGAGGGTGGCGAAAGGATTTAGCATATATGGGACGATCATTTGTAGTTCGTATATAGTGTTTCGTTTGGCTAGTAAAAGTTAGATCGCAGTTTTCATAATACATAATATCCTTGAACTCGTGACATAGAGGTATTATTTTACTTTTTTCCAAATCATTTAAGTGATTTAAACGTAATTGTTTAGAAATTTGAAACGAGGTATTATCTGTCGGTGGATTAGTTATCTCAAAGTGTTCTTTGGGAATAACTCTCATTCTTTGATCGAATTTTATGTTATGTCTGGGAAGTGGATTAGGAATTTTACAAAATCCATTCTTAACTGTGATTAAACTATCAGGAATTACTACTTGGTTATTTATTTGAAACGAAGGTAATATAGCGTCTCCGCTTTCGAGATTTACTGGAATTATTAGTGCGTTACTATTTAAATTTTCAACAGGTTTAGAGAGAGGTTTATTGTAAGCGAGTGAAAATTTTAGTTTTTTATTTTGTTGAAGTGTCAAGCACCTATTTTGATAATCTAAAATAGCATTTAGGTTTTTAAGATCTTTTGTTCCTAAAAGAGCATCAAAATCATGGTGCCAATTAAGAACACGCATTTTTAAGGGTAAATTAATTCCTATTTCTTGCAAAAGAGGAATTTTAATATTGGTGTTTTCACGATAGGTCCTTTTGCACGCTGTTACTTCAAAAGGCTCGTAAAATAGTAAATCAGGGTATAATTTGGCTATATTTGGGTTAATAATTGATTCGGAGGCTCCTGAGTCAATTAAAACGGAAATTTGCATTTCTGGTAAAAAGAAATAAGGCAATTCGATTTTTTGAGCTATATTGTTTAAGTTAATTGGTCGGTAGAGGCTAGTTCGTGAAAATTTTGATTTTCTGCATTAAAGTCCTCCTGATGGGGGCTAAGGAGAATATTTTCTTCTTGCACATTGTGCATGTCTTGATTATCATAATAATTGTCGCAATACTCTTCGTAGTTTTGGTCCTCTGAGTGTTCGTGGTTTGTTTGTAAGTTTGTTAGTTCTTGGGATGCAAAATTCCTAGGACCGCTAGGTTGAAAATGATTATAATAAGGCCTATTTTGGGCTAGTTGATTTATTCGAGAAGGTCCGGCTGACTGGACGGACATCGGGGTAGGTTTTGGCCAAAGTCTTTGATTAAGGTTCCTCTGGGGAGCAAACACATTTTTGGGCTTTCCAAAAACTTGTGCGTTCGTGGGAAAATGTTGTCTTACGGATCTAGGTTGCACGGGAATTGGTTGAGAAGGAAAAGGTTGTTTAAAATTGTTTTGCTGTTGAAATTGTTGAGCATTTTGGTTAAAATGCGACTGAGCGCTTTGATTAAAAGATTGATTAAAATTCATAGACTTTTGATGTTGATTAATAGGTTTTTGAGTTACCTGATTTTTTAAGTTTATTTGGGATTCAATTAGATTAAAATTTGTGACGTACAAGGGCAGCATTTAAATTGCTAGGGTTGTGTATAAGTAATATCGTTTTTAAAGATTCTGGCACATTTGACATTAGAACGATTACAGCGGTTTTCTCAGCTTGTGCTGTTAAAATTAATTTCGAATTGGTATCTATATTTTCACTCTGAATTTTTGAATTTATTCTTTGTACAAATAATTTTAGTCTTTGTACAAAATCTAATAGATTTTCGTTTTTATTTCTATTAGTATAATTTAGTTGTTGCATTAAAGTTTGGTATCCTATTGGATCTCCATATTTTTCTCTTAAAGCTAGTTTAATATCGGCCCAGTTTTTAAGGTCTGGTCTACTCATAATAAAATCTCTAGACGTTTCGACTAACTTAGAGCGTATAACGCTTAAAACAATTTTTTTCTGAATTTCTTCGCCATTATAATATAAATTATGAAATTCGTCGATTGAAAAAATAAATGATTCTAAATGTTCTGGATTTCCAGAAAAGGTAGGTAAAATGGTTGCAAAAGATCGCAGGACGTCCATTTTATCTAAATTAATTAAATTATCACTATCAGAAGGTTCAATTAACACTTCTTCTTCCTCGGAAGAAGAGAGACTTGTATTATTAAAATCAAAATTTAAATTAATATTATCACTAGATTGGCGAAGATGCAAGATTTAATTCTGAAAATAATTCGCTTATATTTATACTAGATTTATTTTTATAAGTTTCTAGTTTTTCAGCCAGTGATAAATTTTTATTCTTCTGAATCTTTAAGCCTAGTCTTTTTCTATTTGAAATTAAAACACTTTTAAAAATTTGTTTGGGATCAACAGACATGTATAACAACAGTGGCAATTTTAGTAATTACTTACATTAAGAAGAACATCAGGGAGAACCATTCGAACATCTTTTAGCAAGTTTTATCACAAAAACGCACATAAACTTTTGGCACAAAAGTTCCAATTTACGGTACTTGTTACACAGATGTCAGTCTACTGGTTTGCAGAAGAATACTTGAAATCTTAGGATCCGCGGCGATACTTCGAAGATTGAAGATTTGCCTGAGTTTCACCCGATTGAGTTTCTTTCTTCTTTCTGTGCCTTTTTCTTATTAATCTCAATGCTTAACAATAGAGAGATCAATGGAGTCGGCTAGGAGTATTCGGAATTCTTCTAGTTATAGTGCTCAAGGTATTAAGATACGCCAAATCTCAACGAACAATCGATAAAGAGACTTGCAGCACTATCCTGTTCGCAGCGCCAGTTAAATACTCGAACCAGTAGAATATATTTTAAAAAAGGTTTTATTTCGTACTTCTTAACCTACTTGTTACATTGGTGACTAAAGACTACCTATCATTATTCAGAAAACCTTCCATGTAATAATTAATGTTTATAAAATATACCAATATGCTTATTCTACGATTATGCTGAATGTGTATTAATAGTATTGGTTTATGCATATAACTCGCGACACACAATGAGAGGCAGCGCTCGTAGGCCGCGACACACGAGCTGGCGGAACGAAAACTGGCCGCGATAAACCAGCTGACGGAACGAAAAATATGAGAATATCTCATAGATACGAAAGCGTAGAGCTTTCATGCCAACATTGAAAAATATTTTCAGGAAAATTGACACTTTTCCTGTCAATTTACACTTTTTCTGTCAATTTACACTTTTCTGTCAATCGAAACTTTTTCTGTCAATTTACAATTTTTCTGTCAATTGACACTTTTTCTGGCAATTTACACGTTTTCTGTCAATTGACAATTTTTCTGTTAATTTACACTGAGTGTGTCAATTTACACTTTTACTGTCAATTAACACTTTATTCTGTCAATTGAAAGTTTTTCGGTCAATTTACACTTTTTCTGTCAATTTACACTTTTTCTGTCAATTTAAGATTTTCTACCATTAGCGTCTAGGCACACCAATTTTGAGACTTCACGTACGCATACGTGCCAATTCATATAGGTATTTTTCAAAATTGTTTTATTTCTGATTTTGGGCATGCCTTGTTGGGTTGCGCCCCCGAAGCGAGCGAAGCGGACGGAAGGCCATGCTTGAAGTGATATATTAGAACGATCACTTTGCTGCTGCCAATCGCGCAGGTCCGAAAAGTTCCTGGGCATTTGGTAGCAGTGCTGTGTTATCGTTCTAATATATTAACTCACGCATGGCCCTCCGTTCACTTCGCTCGCTACGGGGGCGCAACGCAGCAAGACTATCCCAAACTTTACTAACCCAAAGCATGTTTAAAATCAAGAATAAAACAACTTTGGAAAATATATGAATTAGCACGTACGCATACGTGAAGCCTCAAAATTGGTGTGCCTAGACGCGAATGGTAGAAAATCTTAAATTGACAGAAAATTTGTAAATTGACAGAAAAAGTGTCAATTCACAGAAAAAGTGTAAATTGACAGAAAGGGTGTCAATTGACAGAAAAAGTGTAAATTGACAGAAAAAGTGTCAATTGACAGATAAAGCGTAAATTGACTGAAAAAGTGTCAATTGACAGAAAAAGTGTAAATTGACAGAAAAAGTGTCCATTGACAAAAAAAGTTTAAATTGACAGACAAGTGTCAATTTTCCTGAAAATAGTTTTCAATGTTGGCATGGCAGCTCTACCCTTTCGTACATAGATTCACGATATGTGTTAATTTTATCTCCTGCTAAACGTGTGTGTGTATATACGAAAAGTGAGGAAACTACGAAAGCGTAGAGCTGCCATGCCAACATTGAAAAATATTTTCAGAAAAGTTAACACTTTTTCTGTCAATTTACTTTTTTTTTGGCAATTGACTCTTTTATTGTCAATTGACACTTTTTCTGTCAATTGGCCAATTGACACTTTTTCTGTCAATTTACACGTTTTCTGTCAATTGGTCAATTGACACTTTATGTCAATTTAAAATTTTCTACCATTCGCGCCTAGGTACACCAATTTTGAGGCTTCACACATGCGTACGTGCTAATTCATATAGGTATTTTTTCAAAATTGTTTTATTCTTGATTTTGGGCATGCCTTGGGTTAGTCTTGTTCAGTTGCGCCCCCGGAGCGAGCGAAGCGGACGGAAGGCCATGCTTGAAGTAGTTGAAGTGATATATTAGAACGATCACTTCGCTGCTGCCAAACGCGCAGGTCCGAAAAGCGAAGATTGCATGGGCGGTTGGCAGCAGTGCAGTGTTATTGTTCTAATATATCCACTCACGCATGGCCTTCCGTTCGCATCGCTCGCTTCGGGGGCGCAACCCAACAAGACCAGCCTAAGGCATGCCCAAAACAAAAATAAAACAATTTTGAAAAAATACCCATATGAATTAGCAAGTACGCATGCGTGAAGCCTCAAAATTGGTGTGGCTAGACGCGAATGGTAGAAAATCTTATATTGACAGAAAAAGTGTAAATTGGCAGAAAAAATGTCAATTGACCAATTGACAGAAAAAGTGTAAATTGACTGAAAGAGTGTCAATTGACCAATTGACAGGAAAGTGTAAATTGACCAATTGACAGGAAAGTGTAAATTGACAGAAAAAGTGTCAATTGACAGAAAAAGTGTAAATTGACAGAAAAGTGTAAATTGACAGAAAAAGTGTCAATTGACCAGTTGGCAGAAAAAGTGTCAATTGACCAATTGACAGAAAAAGTGTAAATTGACAGAAAAGGTGTCAATTTTCCTGAAAATATTTTTTAATGTTGGCATGGCAGCTCTACGCTCTCGTAGGGAACAATAATTCGAAACAAAATTGGGGGATGTATGTTGTATGTATGGTTTTCTATGCATTTTATTAATATATTATTTGATTTCTCTTAAGCAAAAATTAGTAATTAGTCAAAAAATATGGTCAACTCTTAAATGTTGCTTCATGTAAAAAGGTAATCTTTGGGAGTTGATTGTAGGGTACTTTTGTTGTTATTTACCTAATAAGAATATCTCATAGATTCACTATATATATTTAAATTTTATGTCCTGCTAAACCTGTGTATATACGTAAAGTGAGGAAACAATAATTCGACACAAAATTGGGGCCTGTATGTTGTATGTATAGTCTTCTTGCATTTTCTTAGTAGAATATGTGATTTTTCTTAAGCAGAAATTAGTAATTTTTCATTTGGGTTAGTTTTGTTAATTATGTGTTATATTTGAAAAAACTACTTTTTAACCAAATCCTTTACGATATGTATAAGGCTAGGGCGTTTAAGTTTAAGAAGTTTCACTTCAGATATGCGCACATAGTGCACACGCTTTTTTTCAACATTAGTAGTTACATTCACCTACTTTTTTAAAGTAGTTTGATCAGCTCTACGTTTAACTAAGTATTACTTAAATATTGACTTTATTACTTTTTATATAAGCTCGATAAAAGTCTTGGTAGATATTTACATTCATTTAGCAGACTTCTTTCTGTCAACTTTAATATGATCTGGATAACTTCCTAATTCCCTATGAAAAACATATCCATTTAATCTCTAGGTATGTAAGTTACATTGCTGGTTCTTGTAAAATAACTCGCAATGTCTTATACCTTGAAAGTAATGTTATTAATATATATTTAAGAATTTTTTTCTGAGATCTAAATCTAAATTTATTGCTGTAGGTATATTATGTGGGTATGTGGGTGGAGAATGATAAATGCATATCTTAGCCTTTCGACATATTTCTATCGAGGTTTTAATACTTTTGCAAACAACGGTGTACAAAGCTGATACCTAAATGGTTTTATTTCAGCTTTGTCACCGTTTGTCCTATGAAAGGTAAATACTTGCTAATTTCTGTGAATTAATTTTAACTAAGCTGCAGAAAATTATATATTTTTAAGTAATATTATTTGGAGCGATGAATCGGGGTTTACATCCGAACTTACATTTAAGCGGCCGGCGTAACGAGTATCATTACACACTAGACAAATATCACAAGGTGCACATCAGAGGTGTTAAAAAAAAGTTGAGATTTAACGTTTGATGTGGAATTTTAACTTCAACGATAATTGGACTTGTAATTTTTGAAAAAATATTGACTGTCGAACTGTAGTACATACCATTGTCGGTGTCGTTTAGGCTACTTATTTGGAAATGGTTCATTTGGTTACCTTTAATTAAATTTGGTTCCGGTAGTATTGTGCACCAGCTCATGATTATGAGAGGGTATATTCTAAAATCTATATGCATTGGATTATTTTCAAGCTATAAGGCATGGTGGTATCTTCCACTGATATGATTTTTTTCTGATGCCAACTGTATGTTACTTCATACTAGGTTCTTGACTTCGTTGGCAGAAGACAGTCCTACCTGCAGAATTTCTGCCATTGTCGCGAATACCCTTTTTTGGCAACCTTGTTGATAAATTATTAGAAACAGAGCGTAGATCATTAATTTGTAACCTCTAGGAATTATAGCAAACTTTGAAAATATGTGTGACAACTGTGACATCTTGACCAGGCCAGGTCTGTTATACATGGTTTTAGGAATCAAATAAATGAAAAATTAAATTATTTCTCGTTTCCATAACACAAAACCTTGTATGACATGCGTACATAAAAAAAATGCACAATAAAGCTCTATTTTATGTACTTTACACATTATTATTTTCCACTAAGAAATCGTTTGCACAACTGATGGACATATGATGCACATGTGCTTAAAAAAACCAAAATCAGACATGCTTTTCTCGTATACAAAACTTGTAGGGTTTTTATGAACCTCCAGGATATTTTTATCAGAAGAACCAAATTAGTATTGTATAGCTGTCGACTTTTGTTACTTAATCCGTTGCACAATATTAATGTTGATTGATTGGGGAAAATTATTCAAAATTCTCAAATTACAAGAAATAATTTGCTAGTATGTATAGCTACAGTGTTTTCTAATATATCAAATAACTATAATATATTCGTACTTAATGTTAAATGTAAACCAAAAATATAGAAGTAGATATTTGTGTCATTTTATTTCTCTCGGTGTAATTAAAAAAATAAACAAATCAAATTATAAAAATTTACCATATTAAATTGTAGTTTATTATAGGTACCTCATTGAGTTAATCGTAAATTACTTAGTTCTCAAATACTGAAATAATATATAAATAACCATTTATAAATTTAAATCATATTCTAGAGTTAAAGTATGTATAATATATCAAAAATAGTTAGCAACATAACTATTGAGTTAGTGTTTTTATTCTTTATTTATCACACGCATAATTAGGAAGGTAGCTATTATCCAAAATGTCTTTTAAAACCCCCCAAAACTGCGAATATTGTATTTCAAAACATATGCTCTATACACGTTTACATAGCAGAATCAAAACCGTCGCTCCCAGGTGACGTCACGCGTTTCTCGGTGGGTGGTTCTGTCTGCACGATATCATACCGTTATATGTGTATCGTGTTTTTTCTTATTTATTTGATATGATAAAAAAAATCCTGGCGGTTCATTAAAAAGCCCTACATGTTTTTCATTTATTTTTTTGTTTAGTATTTCTTAAAATAATCTATCTGCCTAAATATACGAGGAAATCCTGTACATGTAATCAAATCTGTAATTTTTTGGAAACAAATTGCGTTTGTATACATCATATCGTTTTACAGTAGTGGTAAAGTACTTAATATCTTTTTCAATTTACTTTCAAGTGAATTTAGTTTGATAACGATTAAACCTAACTTTGTTTGTTTTCTTGATAATTCTATAAGCGATAATTTGGACGATGACGAGCGGTTCCAAACCAATGTGTCTCACGTGGAAGTTCCATCTCTCTTATCTCCGTTATTTTTAAGATATCCAGACATATTATGTTTGTTCGTTTGGAAGCTTAGTTAAAATAGAGTAGTTGCCACATTTAGCCTAACCTGATTACAAAATATTGTTTTTCAAAAAGTTACGTTTAAGCAGCATAACGAGTATCATTACATGCTAGACTTGTCGGTGGCATTTTGGGTTACTTTTTTGAAAATGGTTCATTTGGTTGCCTTTAATCAAATTTGGTTCCAGTAGTATGGTGCACCAGCTCATGATTATGATAGGGTTTATTTTGAAATCTATATTCATGGCCTTATTTTCCAGCTATAAGAAATTGTGGTATCTTCCATTGCCATCATTGTTTCTAGTCACACCATTTTCGATTAAAACTGTACTTATACAAGGTTCTTGGCTTCGTTATCAGATGACAGTCCTTTGTAAGCGAAGCCATATTTTCAATTTTTTCCATTGTCACGGAAAATTTTGTTGATAAAATTATTAGAGAAAGTGCGTAGATTGTTTGTAACCCCTAGGAACTGTAGCGAATTTTAAAAATATGTAAAATATGTGTGACAGCGGTAACAACTTGACAAGGCCAAGTCTGTTATACGGGGTTTTAGGAATCAAATAAATACAATTTTAAATTATTTTTCGTTGAAAATCGAACACTAAACCTTGTACGACATGCGTACATAAACGGAGCTCCATTGATCTCGTCACGTGATAACCTCACTCGCAAGTTTGTTGTGCCATAAAAACTTGCACAATAAAGCTCCATTTTATATACTTTTAACATAAACAGCTATTATATCTTAATTGTCTTATTAAAAGTCATTATTTTCCACTATGAAATCTTTTGCGCAACTTATGGATATATGACGCGCATGTGTTTATAAACCAAAATTATACAGGCATTTTTAGCACATTTCATCCCAGACCTAGAAAAGATTATTTTAAAAGATAACGAACAACTTTAAATACAAAATTTGTAGTGTTTTTATGAGCTCCTGGACCTTTTTATCAGGAGAAATATATTAGCGTCGTATAGCTGTCAAAAATATCAACTTTTGCTTCTTAATTAATTTACTTACCGATTAGTACATTCAGTACTGATCCCAAACATACCTGGTTTCATCTAACGTTAAA
>MU195824.1:1381-14541 GCA_016904865.1 Pissodes strobi | reverse complement strand
ATTTCCAGGATTGCAACATCAGCAAGTGTAGCAAAACCGTGTATTATGCTGATATTGCAAACGGATATTTTATGGCATGTGATCTGCATGTGTGCATTTATGCAAACCGTGTGAACTATGATGACACTGCAAAAGATAGTTTATAAATAGGCAAAAGGACGCTTTATTTAGTTAGTATTAATGTAGTATTAAATTAGAATTAATCAGTAATTGTTAACCGTTAGATATAACGTAATAATTTTAGTACTCAATTTTATATTTTTTGAAATAAAATAAAGTAATAAGTTCGTTTAAAGAAAAGTGTTTTTAAAAAAGTGAAATCAAGTTTTGAAGATTTAACAATTGGCGCAGTCGCTGTAGGATTCGTAAACGTCAACAGAACAGGAACAAGCCCAACTGTCGACGGCGGATTCTAATCCCTTAACGAAAAAAGAACCAAGAAACTCCAGAACTACCCAAGACAGCAACGGAAGGAATACCTAGTGAAGCCCCTGGTTGCAGATCCGACGAGAACAAGACAATGTATGTACCAGCAAGTGATTGTGTAAGTAATATCGAATCATCTCGTATATTATTTTGTATTTTGAATATTTTGTGATTTGCTGATACCAATGTTCGTATATCTATTATTCCCACGCATATTTTAATATTCGTATATCCTATTTTTACGCATATTTTATTTTTGCAAAACTCATTTTTCTACATATTTTATTTTTGAAATATTCTATATAATTACATTATCAATTATAAAGCAAAATGTCTGAAACACGCTCACAAACTACCGCTAATACGGAAGAGAAATTGAACCTTATAGACTTTCAGAAATGTTTTCAATAATACCAGAATTCGAAGGAGATCAGATCTCGTTAGGTACATTTCTTAATGCCTGTGACTGTGCAAATGATATGGCCATAGGTGATCAAAAGCGCTTATTAGTGATTTACATTAAAAACAAATTAAGAGGCAGAGCCGCGCAACTTATTAACTCTTGAAATCCACCTTCTTATACGGAAATTAAGCAACTTACTCATTACATTTTGGAGATTCACGAGACCTTTCCTCTCTTATACAAGACCTTCAACGCCTAAAACAAATGGCAGGCGAATCTCCTCTTAGTTTCTTCAACCGTTTACAAGTTCTAAATACAAAAATGCACTCTAGCATTCAAAAATCCGTTAACTTAGCTAATGATCAAAAATTAGCACAATGTAACTTAATCGATACAATGGCCCTTAACACCCTTCTAACAGGTTTAGAACCGCGACTTAGACAGATAATTCGAGCTGGAAATCCCAGAGACCTTCTCGATGCCCATGTCAGAATTAGACGCGAACTCCAACTTTCCTACTTCAAAATTCAAACAGTGGAAAAGCCAGTAAATATTCAACCCCCAAAGTGTTATTCCTGTGGACGTTTAGGACATCTAGCAAATGAATGCCGATCCCAACAAATGCAACGCCCTAATCAATATCAAAATAACCCTCCAACCATCCAGAGACAAGGTTTTACTGCAAATAACTCCCAATAGCCATCTCAAAATCAACAAAGACCCTCTAATATTCCCCAACAAATCAATCTCAATTTCGCCCCTCAGTTATTCAGAGAAACTCCAGTTTTAATTCTAACCAACATCGAACTCACCATATGAATTATGACTCACAAATTTATGAACAGGAATCGTATCAATTCGACGACACCCCTTACTACAACGACAATAATCACAACAACTCAGAATATTATGATCTAAACGACCAAAATATTTACGATCAATCCGCACCTGCTTTCGATAGTAACGACTATCAAAATTTTCTGGCACTTCTAAACCAAAACCACCCTCCGAACAATGTATCTCCAGCAACAGATTCATTAGAGGAAATCCAAAACCAAATCCAGACCCTCAACCTGGACGATATGAACCTCAACCTGAATTTTCCAGAACAGATTTTTCTTTAAACCCGCTTCTGACAGTCAATTCAAGGAATTTATATCATATCAACGACGCATCTAGTCAATTCAAACTTGTTATTGACACTGGAGTTAACATATCTATTTTTAAAGAAAATATCGCCCAAAAATTTCATCAAAGATTTCCTGAAAACGTGACCATTCAGGGAATTACTAATCAAAAACTCCACATAACAAAATCCACCCTTGTGCCATTCAATAAAAGCGACCCTCACAAAGTTTTTATCTATGATTTAGATATAGAATTCGATGGAATATTAGGCTTAGACTTTTTGGAACCCTACCAATGCTTAATTAACTTAAAATCTAAAGAACTTATAACAAATTTTAAAACAATCCGTTTGCAAAAAGTCGATGCTAAATTCAATAATAATCCTCAATATAATAAAAATAACATTATTAGTTCTAATCGAAGGTCGTGTAGAACAAATTTTTAAATTAAAATGCAATCTATCTAATACCGATGCTATACTGTTTGCACAAGAAAAAGATAAGGTTAGACTTCCACACGCCTTAGTCAAAGTAAATGAGAACGGAGAGTTTTTAACGACAATCATTAACGCAAACGTAGTTCCCAAAACCGTTGACTTTTCTGACCTTCTGATCGAACCTTTAGAAAACTCGGAAGCCATTCTAAATTTAAATAATCGCGAAGAAAACGCGGAACCGATTGACAGAATACAATTTATTCAAAACGAATTAAGAACGGACAATTTAAACTTAGAAGAGAAACAAGCCAACTCTGCTTAGATTACGAAGACATATTCTATATAGAAGGGGACAAACTGACATTTACGAACGAAATTAAACATAGAATTGAAACAAATAACGCCAGACTCGTATTCACAAAATCATATAGGTGTCCACAAGTGCATAAGGAAGAAGTGAAGACACAAATTGAAAAAATGTTAGATCAAGGAATTATACGCCCTTCAGTATCACCCTGGTCATCCCCAGTTTGGGTCGTCCCCAAAAATCTTGATGCCTCTGGCAGACAGAAATGGCGCGTAGTAATAGACTATAGGAAACTCAATGAACTATCTGTAGATAACAAATACCCTCTGCTCAATATCTCCGATCTTCTAGACCAACTTGGCAAATGCCAATATTTCACCACCCTAGATTTGGCATCAGGTTTCCACCAAATCGAAATTAACCCCATTGATATTCCGAAAACCGCCTTTTCGGTTGAGAACGGTCATTACGAATTTGTTCGTATGCCGTTTGGTTTAAAGAATGCCCCGTCCACCTTCCAGCCTGTCATGGACAACATCCTGTTAGGTATTCAAAACGAACGTTGCCTGGTCTACATGGATGTTGCAACACGTTTTTTTAAGATTGAACCCCAAATTTTTTTTTTCCAATTAATTAAAAACATTGAACCTAGCCCCGGAGAGTCGCGTTACAAAACCCGGCCCCTGTCGTGGGGTCGTTTGAGCGCCACCCGTTCTAGCCAGCTAAACGGAAAAACTCGGCAGGTGTTGTACCGAGTGGCTAGATTCGCTCATAAAATTAACCGGTTTGCCACGCACTTTTCTTTTCGAAAAGGAAATCCTTTTTTTTTTTAAATTAAAAAAAAAAAGTTAATTAAAAATTAAATTAAATTAAGAGATGTTCAAAGCTTGTGGAGCTATGATGAGTTCCACCAAGAATTAGAATAAAATCACCTACCGAATCCGTCCAGATCTCCTTCCCTCGTTTAGACACTGGGCGAAATCAAGAAAACGAAGAGACCTGCAGCAAGCTGTGTGGCGTGCGTGCAATTTGCCGCGGCTTAATCGTGAAGTTCGTTGGGCGCCACCAACTTCGACACGGACCGAAGTGGAAGTCCCCGCGTTGTTCCCGGACCTTGCTACCAATCCCCCGTTCCTAGTACTTCGCCGGATCGAGCGGCTCAAGATTCATCATTAATACTGCTAGCTGAAAGAAAACAATACACCGCAAATCCTAGTGCCAAATGATACGCCGCAAACACAATACAAACGCTTTATTCATAGGTGAAAACACAAAAAAAATAAAACTATAAACAAGCCAGTATCACCAAAAAAAAGAAAATAAAACAATTTTAGCCGCTAGGCTCCGCTCATAAGTGTCCACCAAAGGGGTGGGAGGAGGTGGTTCGAACCAAACCCTTACCTTACTAACTAATTAGAAACTAACCTAACTTTAAGCCAGTACAGTATTTGCAACCGCAAAACGCTCAGACTGATTCACGCGACAATAAAAGAGGAGCACAAAAGGTGCGCCCAACACGGTTTCCCAAAACATCCGGGAACGACACACAACCGTTATCTCTATATACTACTTGGTTACTTAACTTAACACTGCTCAGCTGCTGTCCTGACCACAGACAATCGGACACTATGGACGGACTAGGCTCTACACGGCACGGCGGCAGGTACCCCCAAATGTTGAACTACCTCACGTGATGAGATGCTAACTCATAATCAGGACCTCGGCCCAAGGGATGCGGCCCTAAGAAGGAAAAACTGCCTAGTAACGAGCCACCACGATACGTGATCGATTGCCAATATAACATTGTGCCAAAACACGAAAAAAAAATTAGCAGTACTACTAAATATTGCTTAAAGTGATTAATTTTCATTAATTAAATTTTATCTAAACTTTTAAATCGAAGTCAAGGAAAAAAAGAACAAAAATCAGAGACTATAACTAGTTAAAGCTCTCTCGTAAGGATATATTTGCAATCGAAAGAAAAAAAAAACATTACAATTATAGCATAATATTAATTACGCTTAACTACAAGATTAACTTTGATCAAAGGAGGCCAACATTCGCCGTCAAAAATAATGCTAAAACGCTTCCTCAAATCAATGATTAAATAAATTATTCCACAACGGGCGCAGATAAAATTCACCATATGTAAAAAGAGTTCCAATCTAAATAATAAACAAAGGGACAAAAATGAGCTTAACTAAAAAGTAAGAGAGTCATACGGCGTGAAATAAACAAGCCTGAAAACCCTGCAATAATAATATTCAGAAAATAAAATAGCTCGTACCTAACTCCAATAATTTAATCTCTAATTATTTAATTGAAATTTAATAATTAAAATAATTTAATCACTTGAGCCCAAAGTTCAATACGGCGAAATCATGGTGGAATGAGCACCAACATATGCACTCTCACAAATAACAAAGGTGGAAAGCCTCCCTTAATACAGTTATTAACGTAAGTAAATTACTAGCTAATTACATCGACCCAATTCCCCAGTTAGTGTCTAATTCAAAATCTAACCCATCTAACACGAATAACTAGATGTCGTTTGAAAAAAAAAAACAAATATTAAAATTGAGAAAAGCACAGTAATTCCCACGGGACTGGTCCCAAACTCGGTACAATAATGAAAAATAGAACAAATCGCGTATTTTTCTTAAATTTCTCAAAGAATATACATAAAATTGAAATCCGAAATACGAAATAATGGCCCTGATTATAAAACAATGCGCCCAGATTAGTTCAGTGAAACGAGCCCTTAATATCGCCGAAAATCGACAACGCAAAACGTTCGGAAACAACATAAAAACGCGTAGTTCAGTGGTACATAAAAACCCGATAGCGAGCCCGGATCAACAAAACTCGTTCGTTTTCACATTCCAAAGCCGGTAATATTCTCATGTCAATTTAACTGTACCAAAAAAATTAATTCAACGCAATGAAATCTTTAAATTTAAACATTTGAACGCGCAATTAATAATCAAAAGAATAATGCAATAGTGAATGATAATACTAGATCCACGAAACCGCGAAATATAGGCTAATAATACGGAATTCTTACCTTACTAAAAGGGCACTCGAATCAATGACAAGAAAACACACGACGTACAATGGCTGGGTTGACCAAGTGGAAGCAGCTAATAAAACTTCGAACAACGAACACTATACGTATTTCACTAGCAGGTTCCCAGAACCAAAACGGAAATACTTTCCCGTAAATCGACCAAAATCCGCCTTCGGCGAGAGATGAAACTACCGCCGACTTACGGAACCACTTCTCTAGTCAAAAAGAATCACGAGTCCTTTCTTCCGCAAAACTCGTGTCCCCCCCAACCATCCCGTCGGGCCGTACCAGGCCGAGACTCGCGCAACGAATCCCTCCGAAAGCTGAATGCTGGGCGGAATAGCTACGAGGGTGCTTCAAAACTTAATAATGACTCGAACTGCCAAAATCTGAACGTGACAGGTTCCTAATTTCGAACTATCCAAAAAAAAATGAGAATAATTATGGCACTATAATCAACCAACTTAACCTATCACAAAAAACACAATCTAAAAATTTAATGGACACTATATATTTGATTAGATCAAAAAAACTTGAGAAGTTAATAAAAGCACCAGATCAGATTAAAACTATGGTTAGCTTGATTCATATGATAAAAAGATAAAATTCAGAGCGGTTATCTCTGCCGACTAATTAATGAAAAGAATGAAGTTATCCAGCCAGCACTTAACTTTTAAAATGAGAAAACAACTCAAAGCAATTAGATTAACTAGTCCGATAAACCAGTGAATGAATGTAAATTAAATTAATTAAAATCAATGAGCTATCTCAATTCAATGTTCGATTTATATCAATAAAAACAAACGAAGAGTAAACATAAGACACAAAACTTATACCTAAATCCCGTCGTCGAACTCTGTCGATGGCCTCCAGTGCGGGAACCACAAGTTAAGGCCTTTCGTCAGCCTTCCAGGGAAAAAAAAGGTCGTGGACCTGCTTCCGGCCATTCACAGAAGAAGTTGCAGCAGAAGAAATTGGTTCGTCAAGTAAACTTCTGCCCAGCAGAAGAAGTTCTGGCCCAGCAGAAGAAGTTGTAGCTCAGCAGAAGAAGTTCTAGCCCAGCAGAACAAATTGGCTCACCAAGTAAACTACTGGCTCAGCAGAAGGACCCTGAAATAATCCAGTACGCATTAAATGAAGCCCCCTTACTTTAATAAAAATCATAGACCCCCTTACTTTAATAAAAAAAATCATAGACCCCCTTACTTTAATAAAAAAATCATAGACCCCCTTTCTCTTTGCATAAATACATCTTCTTTATAAAACAAATTTTCCCAGACAAAGAAAAAACCATGGACTTACAGTGCAATAAAGCAAATAAAAGAGATATTAAGGTTCTGGCAACTTGAATATAAAAAGATAGATATGAATCACCCCTAAAAGAATATATAAACTTCCTCATATGATCAAAATTAAAGTTGCATTAAAATAAAAATTCGAATCAGATAAAATGGAGTAGATAAGATAACACACGGGAAAAGCAAATGGCGTTATGTGCACAGAAAAAATTAAAAGGTAGATAAGCAAGCAATTTCATTAATTTAGGCAAAAATGGTAGCGATATTTACCTCACTCGGACTTGAGGGTGTATTAGAGGAGATTCGACGGTCTCGGTCTTATGGGACGAACGTGGAAGCCGCTATAAATAATGGAAACAAAAAAAAATTTAGCAACATGGCGGTCAAGTGCTTCACAGGCCACAGAAAAAGAAATCCAGAGAAAATGCTTACCTAGTCCAGCTTGTAGAGTCCGAAAAATCGGTCGTGTTAAAACACAAACAGAAACCACACAGTAGATCCCCCAGCAAAAGGGTTGTATTATATCACAATACTTAAAACGTGCAGTTTCTCGCTATACTGGCAAACGTTCCCCAGGCGAGCAAACTAGAAAAGACTTATCTAACGTTCCGTCTTCCGTCAATTTGCCTTAAATTAAATACGGCGACACAAGTAGTAATGGGCTGAAAACTTGACGAGTGATTCGATACAAGGAATAATTCTAAGAAAATAGACGCCTTAATTCTCGCTTATTATCATGATAAATGACGGCGGAAGCCACGAATAGTGAGCTAAAATTACATTCTTCCAGAAAGGCTAGGAAATGCTCTAACAGAAATAATAAACCTTCAAAAATCTAAATCGAGAATGACAAACGCGCGATAGTTACCCCATCCCTATTATTTGGCATAAACCTTACAAAAAACTGGTCAGCTGTACCGAACGAGAATATATTTAAAGCAGAGGTCCAAAAACGATCTCCGGAACATCAAACTGAAATTAAATTATGGTTCAATAAGTCAAATGTAGCGTATTTACAGGCTAACAGAATTCTTTAGAAATATAAATCGACTAGCTGGCTGTTTACGATAATATAATGCAAATCAAGCCAAGTTAACTTAATAATAAGATACATACATCGCTTATCAACTAAAATAAATAATCACAATGGATTCTAAAAGCTAATACGAATATATAGCTAATCTATACTTGAAATATAGTTAATTTTACATTAAGAAAAGAGGCAGTTACAAGCGAATTATTAAATTTAGAATTAATAAACCGATGAGTGCAAAATACAGCATAATTTTTCCCTAAATGCGGCATATAAATGAAATTTTAAAATTGGCAAAATCGAACTGTTACAATGTTATAATCATCTATTCTCCCACCATCCATGAACATTTAGATCATCTTAAAGAAGTCTTTAAACGTCTTCGTAAAGCAAACCTCAAAATCCAGCCGAACAAATGCGAATTTCTCCGCAAAGAAGTGGCTTACCTCGGTCATCTTGTCACCAAAGATGGTGTTAAGCCAAATCTAGCTAAAGTAGACTGTATTCGACAATTTCCAGAACCCAAATCCCAGTAGGAGATTAAATCTTTCCTTGGACTTGTAGGTTATTACCGTCGATTCATTCCTAATTTCCTTCCTTTGACACGCTTAAGCAAGCGTTAATATCCGATCCCATTTTGATATATCCCAATTTCGAGGAACCATTCCTCCTTACAACGGACGCCAGTGCGTTGGCAATTAGTGCCGTCCTTTCTCAAGGTCCCGTAGGGAAAGACCTCCTATAGCTTTTGCTTCTAGGACACTTTGCAGCGCCGAAACTAAATATTCTACAATAGAACGAGAACTTCTTGCTATTGTCTTGGCTATCAAGCATTTCCGTCCGTATATTTTCGGGAGAAAATTCACCCTTATCACCGATCATATACCCCCTAACATGGCTCTTTTCGATTAAAGATCCAGGTAGCCGACTAGCAAGATGGCGCTTGAAACTGGAAGAATACAACTACAAGATAGAACATAAACCTGGCAAAATAAATAAGAACGCAAGCGCGTTATCCAGAATCAAGACAAACCATTTCCAGGAATGCGCAAAACTACAAATTAAAATTCGAATTTTTGCATCTAACGAAGAGCCAGTGGAAAGCGACAGCGAGGACACAGACACACCCAATATTGACGACATTACTGAAGGCAACCAAACCATATTAAACGAATTCAACAAATTTGCAGACCTATATAAAACCAGATCTTTGGTTGATTATTCAAAGATTGAATCGAACTCCCAACTTCTGGATAAATCTCATAAGGACATAATTACGTTCTTCTGGTGAAATAAATTAGAAGAAATGCACCACAAAATAATCGATATCTTCGAAGAAACTACGACTTCAAAAATAAAGAAATTAATATAGTCAGTAGCAAAACAGTAAAGAACAGAGGATATTTCATCATTCCGATTCCATTTGATCCAGAGATTGTAGGGCAACACCTTTTCTACATCCTATTCAAAGCACAAAATGAATTTGAGGCCTCCAAAACATACTGTGTAGAAAACAATTTGGAATTACCCATATTGGAAATGCTGTCTTACATTTTAGCTGACAAAGACGTGAAATTCAAAATCTGCCAAGATCTAGTCAAGACACCAGCAGAAGATGAAATTCCTCAAATCCTGGACCATGACCACCACGGAAAAACAAACCTACATAGAGGAATCAACGAAACAGTCAGACGAAAAAAACAAAAATACAACTGGTCAAACCTTATTAAAGACGTGGAAAAGCTAATAAAAAGTTGTGAACCATGCCAAAAGGTCAAACTATGTCGGAAAAAACTCAGTAGACCACTAGTCACCACGGAAACGCCAAGAACACCATTCGAAATAATCAATATTGATTGAACCACGCGCTTACAATAAGAGACGAACTAACTAAATTTACCCAAGCCTACCCCCTGGCAGATAAAACAGCTAAATTAATTGTTTACACTCTCTTAGTATTCTTTCAACATTATGGCACCCCGCTAAGGATCCATTGCGACTATGGACGCGAATTCAATAACGCACTCATGAAAGATCTTTGTTTTCTATTTGATATAAAGCTATCATTCTCAAGCGTCAGCCACCCACAATCCAACGGGTCAGTAGAAAGATTTCACGCGACTCTTTCGGAAATGATTCGCGCAAACCTCGTTGAAAACCCGGACGAACACCCTTTTAACATGCTGCCGTATGTCGTGATCTGTTACAATAACACAAAAAACAAAACTCATGGTTTTACACCATTCGAACTTTCATTCGGGCATACGTCAAACAGACCTCCCGAAACAATATACAACAAAAAAGAACTCATATCGAAATACGTACGAGACTTAAATAATCGCATGGAATACTATTATAAAGTAGCGAGACAAAAGACTGAAACTCAAAAAGAAAAATCTAAAGTTAGATTTGATCAATCGGTATCAAAGAACCCATATTCATACGAAGTAGGCGACAAAGTATACGCAAAAGAATCCCAAATCAAAACAAAGGCTGAAAAACAATTTAACGGTCCATTCGAATAACAGAAATTTTTCAAAGCCATTCTTCTTAACCCTCAAACAAATCAATCTACCAAAATAAATTTCGATAGGCTGAAAACTTATTCTGAATAAGTGTTTTCTTTCCAGACTCTTCGGGCTATTCACACCTCAGTCCTCAATAACATCGATAAACAACACTAGCGGGTTTTTTTTCCACGAAAAAGGAACCATTAAAATATCGAATAATAAATGGACACTTCTTGTATACAAAGAACTCCTTCCTATCAGAGATGCAATTTCAAAGAAAAATAAGATCCTAGACAACCTCCTAGATACTTTCATAATTGTAGACTTACCTCGAATGACTATATTTAAAGGAGAAATACAAACATACGTTAGTCTCCTCAGACAAATTTCCAATTCAGTCAGTCTAGAATATACAGAGGTCTTTGCTGACCCTCAGAATTTCCACTATAGGGAACGACGCGGACTCATTAACGGTGCCGGAACTGTTTGGAAAACTATAACGGGAAACCTATATTCCTCAGATAGCGAATTTTTTAACGACTGTATAGAAAAGCTTACCCGCGATGAACAACATATAGAAACTCTCATCAAAAATCAAATATCCGTGACAACCTCAGTAATTAAAAGTTTCAATACCACCATTCAACAACTTCAAGTGGATGAGCAAACATTTAATGATAATAGAGAAAACATTCAAAAGTCAATCTTAGACATTTCAGATGATGTTGCTTTCTATAATGCAAAAGTAAGGATTTTAGACTTGTGTGAATCTCTAATGGAGGGCTATTCATTTATAGAAAACTCTTTAAACGATATACTTAACGCCATAACCTTTGCACGGTTAAAGATCCTTCATAGCTCAATTATCACCCCACTAGGTCTTACCGACTCCTTAAGACAAATTTCTCAAGCTTTACATAAAAATAATCTACCTTTACCAGCTTATTCTTCTAATCTTGCAAAATATATTGATACAAAGAATTAGAAGCATATCAATCGGACTCTAAGGTAATATTTGTTCTTAAAATTCCCCTAGTAGATCCTGAAACGTACACTCTGTACCACGTATATCCAATTACTATCCCAGATAATCGAACAGGGTTTCATCACATCATTTCTACCAATCAAAAATATGTCGCGAAAGATGATGATTCGATGCTTTACATCTCACTCCAAAACTTAGGCAAATGCAAAACCCTTGGCCTAAACAAGAAGATTTGCTCTGAAGTACTCCCACACCCAATCGACAGTGACTCGATCTGCGAAGCTCAACTCTTGAGGCAGCCAAGTCGAACTTTACGAAGAACATGACAAACCAACCTGCTCATAGCTACGGAATACAACGTTCAGGAAATCGACCAAAACCTTTGGTTGGTAACAATATCAGATCCTTTACCAATTACAACAAAATGTGAAGGAAGACAGGTCTATACACAGATCATAAACATAAACAGCATCTTGCGACTTTAAGCGAACTGTAACGCCTTTATAGGTAGCACGAGAGTTCATGCTAAACGAGTGATGTCTACCAGAACATCACTTACAGAAACCTCCAAATTGAGATTCCCTATAATTGCTGTGAACATCTCCCAAGAAAACCATCCTTGCCGGATATCAAACCCCTCAAACTCAACAAGATTGACGCAGATGATCTTAACATTGCCCAGCATGAATTGGATCAGTATTCAGAAGAGCTGGATAAGATCATCAATCAACCCTTCATCGACAGGCACCTGTCCTGGTTCACAATAACAACGATAACCTTAGTCGTTGCTCTAGTCATAATCTACATCCTGTGCAAATGTCGACGTAGAACGCTTCAAATGATCACCATGAGATCTTCCAATGATGAATCGCCTTCAGCACCAACACCGCGGAATCGCAAGCCAATGGGACTGAAATTCGGTAGCATCCTCCCGAGAAGAAGACCAAGCCTTCGCCTCGACGACTCCATTGAAGAAGAACTAGAACTTCGAAGTAAAACTTAAAAGTTGCTTCTAAGCACCAACTTTTTACTAAAAGGGGGAGTTGTTATATGTGATATATTCTACTCTAATGAACTTAATAACACATGATTGCCACATACATCTCATATTACAACTTGACCCGATATTTCCAGGATTGTAACATCAGCAAGTGTAGCAAAACCATGTATTATGCTGATATTGCCACCGGATATTTTATGGCATGTGATCTGCATGTGTGCATTTATGCAAACCGTGTGAACTATGATGACACTGCAAAAGGTAGTTTATAAATAGAAAAAAGGACGCTTTATTTAGTTAGTAGTATTAAATTAGAATTAATCAGTAATTGTTAACCGTTAGATATAACTTAATAATTTTAGTACTCAATTTAATATTTTCTGAAATAAAATAAAGTAATAAGTTCGTTTAAAGAAAAGTTTTGAAGATTTAACATTGACATCGGCATAAAATCGGCATCAAAAACTACACTACTTTGCTAATTTAGTCACGTTCGTAGCTCTTATAATAAGAAAGTTAGCAATAGTGCCGACTTAATTTGGTACAGGCTGTATATATATATATATA
>JAEQML010074152.1:0-14543 GCA_016904865.1 Pissodes strobi | reverse complement strand
TATAAAATTAGTACATCGTTAATAAATTATTTAAACTTCATATTTAATCTTTATCATCAACTAATATGAATTATCAAATTTTATATATATTTGACATATATACCAAATGTGCACTTTGCAAATACTGAATAAAACCATTACTCGTAGTTTGATTTTTGATAGTTCATGCAAAAAAGGATTCAAATAGCTTTATTATCCCCGGGGGTAAAACTGGCAGAGGAATCGATAGCCCGGTGATAAAACTGGCAGTGGTATAGCTCGGTGATAAAACTTGTAGCCTGGTGATAAAATTGCAGCGGGGTAGCCCGGTGATAAAACTTGTCGCCCGGTGATAAAACCCTGTAATAACCCAATACCAATTAGACGTAGCTCCATATTGCAATGAAAAAAACTATAGCCCCAAAAAAATCAATGGATTTTCAATGACCATCAGCAAATAAAAGAAATACAGAAGGTACAAACAACCTGAATATGAAAAAAGAAATAAGTATAATATAAACTTCTCCATATGATCAAAATTAAAGTCACAATAAAATAAAAATTCAGATATGATAAAAGGAAATAGGTAAAATATATCATGGAATGCCATGCAAATGGTGGCCAATGTAAAAAAAGATTAACACAGATAAGGCAATTAAATCGTTAAATTAGACAAAAAACTTTAGCAATAATTACCTCTCTTGAGTCGGAGGGTGGCTAGAGAATCAACGGTCTCGATCTTGTACGATGTGCTCGGAGAGCCTCTAGAAATAAAGGAAAATAGCCCTTAGAATCATGGCATCCATGTGTTTCACAAGCAATAAATTCCAGAAAAAGCTTACCTAATGCAGTACGAATATCCCAATAACTTGGTAGTGTCGGGCACTGGTCAGGGACTCACTCCCAGATCCCCGAGAAGGGCAGTATTAACACAATACAGAAGTTGAGTCCACTAAGACTGCACTAAAGCAAAATGCTTCCTCTCATACCGAAGAGTATTTCTAGAAGAACTCTGTATCCGTTTCAGTCAATTTGCCTTTCCACTTCCACGAGATTAAAAAAAGAAGAACGTCGAATCAGTAATAAAAAATTGTAGGGCGAAGAACTGCCGTAGCGTATTCTAACGATTCGATATGAGGAATAATTCTAAGATAATAAACGACTTAGTTCTCGTTTATTATGGTTGTAAAACGACGCACGGCCGGAGCCACAATTAATGAGCTGAAATTAAATTTTTCAACACATGCTAGGAAATACTCCTACGAAAATGATAAACCATTAAAAATCTAAATCGAAAGCAACAATTACGAGAGAATAACCCATTCGAATTCGCCAAATCGAATCAATAAATGTAGAATTAATTAACCAAAGAGGTCAATACTCAATAGATCTTACCGCAAAATATAGCATATTTTGTTGCTAAATGCAGCATATAAAATGACCTTGAAAATATTTTACACTGGCCAAATCAGACTGTTACAGAAAGGAATGTGATCGTTCACATTCAATTTTGTACCGAGAGTGGATGATAATGGATGAATAATTTAAATTTCTCTGCGAAATTGTGGTATTTTTCAAATAACTACTATATCATTTTAAATAGTAGTTCAATGGAATTCAAAATTTGTACTGCTGGTTATTTTCTATAGTTAATACAAAAAAAGATTAAAATAAGCTTATCTAATACGGTACTATAGGAATATGAGTGTTCGCATCAATCTGAAAAGTTTCATTAGTAACATTACAATATACACAAGCGTTTGGTATGGATATATAATATACCGATCTTGAGCAAATTGCACACTTCTTAGTTTTTTAGTTAATGCAAAAAAGATTCAAATAGGTTTCTTCAATATGTTAATATAGAAATATGATCGTTCACATTCAATTTTGTAAGGTAGTTTCTCCTTAATGGATATATAAAAACATTTAAATTT
The DNA here is from genome assembly GCA_016904865.1 of Pissodes strobi. Taxonomy (NCBI): domain Eukaryota; kingdom Metazoa; phylum Arthropoda; class Insecta; order Coleoptera; family Curculionidae; genus Pissodes; species Pissodes strobi. The sequence goes on along the minus strand of JAEQML010074152.1, from coordinate 12,627 downwards.
GTCTGCGAAATTGTATTATTGTTTTTCAAATACGAGTAACTACTTTACCATTTTAAATAGTAGTTGAATGGAATTCAAAATTTGTACAGCTGGTTATTTTTCATAGTTAATACAAAAAAAAGATTAAAATAAGCTTATCTAATACGTACTGTAGGAATATGAGTGTTCGCATCAGCCTGAAAAATTCTATTAGTTACATTACACTACACACAAGCCTTTGGTATGGTTATGTGATACACCGATCTTGAGCAAATTACACACTTTAACTCATTGACTGAATATCCCATTTTCCTCTTATAATGAGTATTAACATGTTTATGAATGGAACGTTGAAGTTGTCCAGATACACCTCATTTCTTTATTTTTATCTAAGCTCTTTATTCTAGAATTAAATATAAATACGTCTAAACCGCTATAATATGTGAATGTGGTGGAAAATTTCCCTATATAAACTAAACTTTCAATGAATTTTTTCCAGTTGAGTGCAAGCATCACTCTAGAAACCATGCCAAGTTATAGTTCCAATTTGAGTTCCGGCGCTGAAGATCTGATGGATGACAATAGGACGAGCAGGATGAGCCTGGTCATCGCCATATTGGAGGTATTTAGACAGTATGATAAAGGAATCAAGAAAGAAACTAAATTTCTAGCAGAGGTTCATTATTTCTCCAAAAATTTTGACATTTTTGCTGGACTTAGACGAAGTAGTGACTAGAGTGAAAAGTACAGCAAGTTTGATTACTTTATGTTTTTGATTAGATGACTTGAAAGATATTTTACATATTTATGAGTTGATAAATTTTATGTGTAGATTACTTAAGGAATAAGTTTTAAGGACTTTTTATGATGATAAATTAAACTATGTAAAAGTGTCTAGCACAGCGGAAGATAATTGCTTAGATATAATCAAAAAATAATGTAATTTAAATGTAACTAACTTATTTTACTATATGTTAGAATATATTCATACTATGCAATATGGATGCTTAATAAATGTGTAAAACCATGTATTTTACGTTAGACTACCTTTTCTCGATGGCTAGTAGTTTATTAAATTTTTTATCAGGAGTTAAAAATATAAAAGATTATAACACCCATGAGTTAAAATCACTACCGGTAGATTTTTTCTTGGAAGAAGTTATTTATTCTCTTTTATGTGTTTGGGAACACTTCCTATTAAATATAGACAAACTTTTGATTTGCAAATTAAATTGCCGTGTATCATTCATTTTAATCGACCTGATTGGAGAAGTCAAGTTGATGGCCCTCCAACATCACAGTGCACTTGTCCTTCCTGTATAGCTGTAAATCTGCCAAAGTAAAATTCGGATCATTATATCTACAGACATGACTTGGCCAAATTTAGGTTTCATAACACTCGCAGCAAATTTTGATCAAACATTTTATGTAGGTATAGTGCAAGAATGAGACTACTACTACTACTATCACCATGAATTCAATTATTACTGACATCCCAGATCCTGCATACAGTGCATATATTGCATATGCTTATATTTTAATTATATGTGTAATTATTCTATTTGGTATGTTATTAACAAAAATGTTATATACCGTAGGTAAAAGTGAAAGTACTTTATGGTTTACTAAATAATGTACCAGATAATTTTTGAAACTATATTTATTTGCTGTATTGAAGTTACGATATTTTTAGGGGAATGTTATGCACTCCGGATTAACTTTCTTATTTTACGGGCTATCCACATCATTCTTTTTCGTAAAATAGATTTTAAATATTCTAAATCCACAGGGAAAGTAGAGCCCTTTCGGCTCTGGCTCCAGGGTGAAAACAGCACAAGTGCTAGTTTAGCGACCCTAACGAAGCTCTAATTGTGCCTAAGGTTAACATGAATCCTCCATAAGAATATAGCTTTTTACTGTTATTTTCATTTTAAGATTTTTTTCGTTCTTGACGACCGACGGAGACAGATTTGATCCCCGAAACGTTGAAGGGTTGTTTTCAAGTTGTCTAGATATTTCAGCTTCGTTAGGGTCACTAAACTAGCACTTGTGCTGTTTACATCCTGGAACCAGAACCGAAGAGCCAAATCGATTTTCATATTTTCCGTAGCTCTCGCACGGTGCCAGTAGAATACCGCGATACTCGCCGCATAGTGGTACGCGCGAGGTCCGCACCTAACGGCCGGTCGATGACGCGATCCCCACGACGCGTTGAGCTTACAAAACCGGGCCGCGTAGCGCTAAATAGTGAGAATCCATCCGGGTTCTCGAAGAAGACGTCACCAGCCAGCCGCATAGACCAGCTAGACCAGAGGACCGCCACCCAGCTGAGACCGGACCCACGTCGCCTCCTGCAGATCGCCGCCATGACAGTAACCATCGCCGCCGCCTATCTTGTTCGCCTTCGCCTTCGTTCCACGACGGCGTAAAACTGTATTAGGGAATGCGCATTCCTGGAATTGTATATTATACGTGCAGGAAGCCTTGTCAGGTCAACTACTATGGTCGCACCGTATCCGTTGTATCGCCGTCATCCTTAATACCGTTATCGTTCGATCCTTATCGTCTTTGTTTCACGTTTCTGCAATCTTCTACGCAATAGGACGCGGGTCAGGATCGTGTCAGGAGGAGCTATTTTGGACCGCTGTTGGACCGTTGAACGAGTACCTGGTAATTGGACTTGCGTGTCCCGTACCTACTCAAAGTAGCTTCGTCATCGCAGTACCGTCTCTTGCCATTTTATACCGCGGCGTCGTTTCTACTCTCTAAGTAATGTCATACCGTTACGTTTTGCATACCATATCCCCCCTCTGGCAATATTTTCATTTCTTTATTCTTTAGTCGAGTGTTTTGGGTTAGCATAAGTCGCATATGAGTAACTTTCAATTAAGTATTAATTTTTTAGGTTAGCCTCGGTTTGGATAGGTTGGATTAGCATGAGATAATCCTTTCGTTGCAACGCTAGGTTAGTATAGATCAACAGGGCTTTGCATCAACCATGCTTTATATTCAAGTTGGCATATAGAGATGCTGTTTTAGGTTTGTTTTTGAAATTGTGTGTTTTCTTTCTAAATCCCTTCCTGCTAGTACTAAGTTAATTAAGCTAATTTCTAAAGGCAGCCGGCAACTACAGACATCGCAATTGACCCCTGATTAGCCGTTTCTCCAATGTTTAAAAGCAACCTAGTGCAGAGTGGGCCCTCTACCACTATAATCCAGATGCGGTGGCGCCCGAGAATCAATCACTGGATGTCGCAATGCAGAACAAATAGCATAGTATGCAGAAGAACAGAAGCGCCCCAAGAATTACCTCACATTGCATAAAGCTTTAAAATGACATAGCTCAAGCGATCGAATCCAACTCGTTAAGAATTGTTTTCAGGTCCACCTATCTATAATGCTCCGAACCTCACTCTCGGTGCAAATCGTGCAGTGTTAGTTTCGCAAACGCCATTTGAACCAGTAGTCAGTCTACTGTTGGTCGCTCTCCGGACCTCACTCTCGGTTCAAAATAGTGCAGTGTAAGTTTTAAAAACACCATTTTTAACTAGCAGTCAGGTCATGACTCTCGGTGCAAAATCGTGCAACAGTTATGTGTAGATATATACCCACTGTGGTATGTCCATAGAATGAAGAACTAAAACCTCTGATAATGTGCGGCATACTGCTTACACATTTAATTATCGTAATTTATCTTTTATTTATACGTTTTAACCTCGATTGGTTATTTTCGACAGAATGATTCACCGAACGTTATCTTTTACACCGTAATTTATCTACGATGATATCTTTTGATTATTGTTAAATTGCTTTTTCCGTAGTTTATCTGTAGCTTATCTGTTTTCCATGACTGAAGTGTGAAGTATGAATGACATGCCGAATGAAAAAGGAGACCGACATGATGACAGCCCGTGCGCCGCTAGCGGGCCTCTCTCTTTAGTATTGCCATCGCCTCGTGGTGGGCACCAACAACTGGAATACCCTCTTGCGGACCGCGATCTGCTCGCGGTGACATACCTCTCTTACTTTCTCTCCTGCTTTTTTATGTGTTCTTTCCCTTTCAAATACTCTCACAGTCAAACGCGGTCAAATATAAATAGGTGAATGCCCGTAGACGCCTCGACGATAGTAGATAGGGTAATGTGCGGACCCCCATCGGGTTTGAAAGCGAATCCCTTTGTGTTAGTAAACCTCGGCTTTGAGGGCAACCAATCAACCATATCACATGTCGGTGTTGTGTATGTGTGTCATCGGATTTCCTCGCTTCTTCATTGTTGGTAGCGTTGGCGTCAAAAAAATAAATAAAACGAACAGATCGCGTTACTGCAGTGCAAAAGCGGAGTCTTGTGTTTCAGGTTCGACTTCAAATTTTCAAAAGGGCGGCAGGAAATGATGTTTAGTATTGGCGGAGCTAATACGCAGTCAAAAAGGCTCACTGTGCTCAGCCTCGTGCTTTTCGGCCGCACCGTACGCCAATAGCAAGGATTCTTGCAGTATGTATACGATAGCGGCCCCGTGCTGTACGGCCTCTTTATACGAGCGTAGCACGAGGTTCCAAAACAGGATTTGTAGTTCCCCCTATGACCACCGGCTCATCGGCTCGCGGTGTGCTCCAACAGCTGGGATATTCTCTTGCGGATCGCGATGTGCTAGCGGTGACATAGCTCTCTTACTTCCTCTCATGCTTTTTTATAAGCTCTTTTCTTTTTAAACATGCACACATTTTCTCTTACAAGGTGTGCATAGCACGAAGTGTTAGCAGAACTGGTAGTGCTTACACTGCTATTTTACACTATCGCAGGGGACGGAGGAAAAAATGCAATAAAGTTTTTAGCCTCGACTTTGGTGAGTGTAAAATAGCTGCCAGCACTACCAATTCTGCCAGCACTACGTAATAAAAAATGGCGGTTCACACGTGACAGATAACATAACCTGTAAAACGGAGTAGCCCACGTGGGAGATAATGATAAGTGAGATTTTACAGATGATGTAATAAAAAAAAGGCAGTTAACACGTGACATTTGACAAGTGACTTTTGACAGATGACGTAATAAAAAAATGGCGGTTGACACGTGACATTTGACAGATGACGTAATAAAATGGCGATTGACACGTGACATTTGATAAGTAACATTTGATAAGTGACATTTGACAGATGACATAATAAAAAATAGCGGTTGACATGTGACATTTGACAAGTGACATTTGCCAGATGCCGTAATAAAAAGTGGCGGTTGACAGATGACGTTTGACAGGTGACATTTGACAGATGACATTGACAGATGACGCCCTTAAAAATATCATATCCCACGTGGACAAAAATTACATTTGCGAGATGATATTTGACGTGCTACGTTCTTAAAAATATCATCGCCCAAGTCGCCGAAAATATGCGCGCGCAACCTCTACAAGCCTCCACTGGTGTTGGCGGGTGCAGAACTCTCCATGTATCCCTACTTTCTGCAAATGGTGTGCAACAAATTGCATTTTCCTCTTTCGGTGATTTATAAGAAATGAATATTACATTTATAGAGTCATCTTGAAAGTTTGAATTTTATTAATGTTAACTTATTTTTGTCTTTGCCATAATACAATAAAATATTCAGGTACGTAAAACCTATAATTTTTTTATAACAAAGACGTATTTATCAAAATGCCTTGAATTTCTTAGACCTAGTTTCTAGAATCATAACCATATAGTTTTTTTTTGGTCCTATCATATTTATGGAAATCTAATATGCCATTCCAAAATCTAACCTCTTGCATACAACCTTTTTTTTCTGTACGATATATCAGGTTAAATATGAGGCCTGCAAATTTATTTATATTAAAATTTACTGTCTTTTTTGAAATGATTCAATTAGCTTCATAATTTGTCACTTTCATTAAAATGTTATTAGAAAAAACTATTCTCAATTAATTTTCATTGCAGAAAGTTACATCGCATCGTATATCACCACTCTTATAGAAAAAATTCCTACTTTATTTGTCTACGCACGTATACCTGGAAAAATCCACACAGCGATTGTGGGAAAACACATATGGCAAATGTATCGAACGGAAGTGGGACTGGGAGCAAGGGAACGGCTAAAACCATAGCTTTAACATGAAGTTTCCACTAAATATTCAAGATCGGCGGCATCTATACATCAGATCGAATCGGAGGATGTGTAAGGAATACAAACCGGAGTTAACGGGTTTTAAAACGAATAGAATACATTGGGGACCTAGAAGTAGTAAAATAAATTGCGGAATTTTCTCCGTCTTTGAATAAACAATGACTCGAACAAGTAAGCAGAAAATGAAAAAAGATTTTTGCTATGAGGACAACGCAATTTTCATGAAAAATGATTGTATGTACAAATGTTTTTCGATGACAAATTTTGAATACCTATACATTTAATTTGGATGTTCGCATATAACGTCGCAAACATAAAAACTGACTTTAAATATAAAAAGCTAAGCATTGTTCATTTGGTCAGGACTCTTTCACGGATACAAATTATTTGGACCCTCTATTATTGTCGAATCGCATGTTACTTTTTTTTATCTTGTGACAGTCTGATTTTGCCATTATAAAAGATTATAAATATTATTTTATCTGCTGCATTTAGCAACTAATTATTTTATATTTTGTGATAAGAATTATTGAGTATTAACCTCTTCTATTTATTAATTATAAATTCATGTATTTGATTTGGTGTCAGTAAGCTTAATGGACTTCCCGTTGCAACATTTATTAATGTAAACCAATTTTATTTAAGAAATATAAAGCTTCTCTGGCGGGTCGGTAATAAATGCATCAAGCGCATTCTTTTCACGGCTTTATCGCTTAATAATGGGAAATATTGCTCACTGCGCATGTAAGAGGGTGTCCTATTTTCGATGATATTATGGGGTATCTCACTTACGAGTAAAGATAGAGAGTTGCGGTTTTCGCATTACCATGGTACTTTTTTGTGAAAAGAATGATGGTATAGACAAAATTTTCATAACCCACTTTGTTTCTGAGATACAGGGCGAAATTGAAAATATTGCGTTTTAGGCAGTGGCGGCTCGCAGCTTTGAAAAGTGGGGAAGAGCTGCCGACGTCGATAGAGGGAAAATTTTTTGGGGTCCACGCCAATTTGTTAATAATTATTACCTGTATTTTAGGTACATCATCAAAAAATTAAATATATTCATAATGTATTAGCAACAAATCATTTTGTTGCTAATACAAATGTCTGCGAATAACACACTAACATTAGAATATATAGAAAATATCTCTTGTATAATACTATAATGGATCAACCGTTGAATGTAAATAAAAAATAATTCCAAGAATTCACGGCGGAATGTCCCCTAATAAACTCGCAATAAACCAAACAACGTGCTTTCGCGTTGATCTGAGAATGGCAGTGCTACACGCCAGCTCTTCCAATCATTACAAACCAAACAAATGTACGACCATTACGACGTCATCGTTGTCATGGCAACCAACTAGTTGCGCTTATACTTTTGATGACTCGACGGCTCTCGAGCAATACCTCTTCCATAAAGGTCTACATAAATGATAATGAAATTGACACTGCTGTCGGCGCGTACGCGAAAAGAAATAAACATTTTCATGTGCGTTCACCTCTGTTCTATTCCATAGTGGACTTAACGGGCAATGTGCAGGTGGCGAGATTCTTATGAAGCCTTGATTTTAATATTTGAAAATAATTGAATTATTAGTTATTAGAGGGGTAACGGGAAACAGATTATTCCCAAACTAAGAACATTTTATCATTGAATCTTAAAATATATTATTCTACTGATGAATGAATTAATTGTATTTCTTTAAATTACATTTTCTTGAGGAAGTGGCACTTCCCCTACTTCCGCTGAATAGCCGCCACTGGTTTTAGGACCCCCCTGATATCTCTGTTATCCTTTAACATATAGCAAAACTAAAAGAATACTCTTATACAGTTTTTTACGTAGAATCAAGTGGCGTGATCAGATTTTTGCTGTGAGCTGTCAATATTTAGCTATAAATCAAACTTGTATTTTTTTAAATGGAACACCCTGTATATTTTGCTTTCATTTGGTTAGCAAATGTATAAGCTTTATAAAAATATATAATACATTATATCTGTTTTAAATAATAAGCCTAAAATTCATAATTTCACAAAATGTGTCTCTATAAGACACTCTTGTATTTTTTTAATGGAACACCCTATATATTTTTCTTTCGTTTGAATGGAAATTACATAAGCTTTACAAAAATATATAATACATGATATGTATTTTAAATAATAAGCATAAATTTTATAATTTCACAAAATGTGTCTCTATACGACACTCTCGATGAGTATAGTATAATTGTCTTTTAAACAACGGTATAAGTATTAGTAGGCAGAGATTATTAGAACCATGGAATGGTCATCTTTTATTGACAAGACCTGTCAGTGGCAAAATTTATATTCTCTGTATAATATTGTATTTTTTACGATGGCTGAAAATGAAAATTATCAATGTTTTGAAAAATATGAAATGTTAGTCTGCTTTATACAGAGCAATGCTTGCTCTAGTTGTAAGTATAGTATTTTATTTAATAATTGCGTGAGCTTCCTATAATATTCCGGCTTCTTCGGGAATATTGGGGTATTCTCACCCATAGCTTTTGCACTTTCAAACTCTATCCCATTTTTCAACATTTAATTTCAAGTAGAAATCCAGCCTTATCTGCCCTGAATAGTGACGGGCGGTACGCGCCTTACTTTCTGCGAAAAAGTTTCTTCCTCGACTTGCTCTTGTTTTGTTCTTCTTGTTCATGTTCTTTTTCATTCATATTGTGCAATATCTGCTTCCTTGCATTACCACTGCCAGGCAGCGGCCAGTTCTTGTCCTGTGTCTGTTTAGCATTATACTGTTCTTTCAAGTTAGTATCCAGTTGTTCTCTCATAGCATCCATAACTGCTTTCATTATCATCATTTCTTGTCTCATCGTTGCATTTTCACCAACTAATTCATGCATTTTGTTCATTAAAATCTCATTTTCCTCTTCTAACTTTTTGTGATTATCACCAACTCTTGCACCAACTAATTTATGCATTTTATTCATTAAAATCTCATTTTCCTCTTCTAACTTTTTGGTTTTATTTTTAAGTACACTTATCTCCTCCAAACTCTTTTCATAATATCTCCTATAATCCCTATTATCTTCGTTTCTTGAACGTCTCTCGACACTTCTGTTGTCTTCCATTCTTTTAATTTTGGAGCTTTCTTCGATTTTTAGGTCACTACTCCTTCTTTCAGCAAGTCTTTTCCCCCTGTTTGACTCTGCTTCTTATCCATACTATTTTTCTTTATCACTCCTCTTGACTCCGGGGGTGTCCCCCTCCCCCCGGATTTATGTTTCATCACTTTCCGCTATTTACTCGGTAACGGTAACGTTAAACGTTAGTTCACAAGCACTAACTATGAGCTGGATCATAAATGACCATAAAAAACTCCGTGAGAGAGCGTTAATAGGTAAAACCTGGCCTTATATATGGGTGTCTTCTATAGCAACGCAGTAGCCAGCATTCGTGATCGGGTTTATGACCCTCTTCTGATAGACACAAATTATCTTTATGACATTATAGTAAATGTAGAGGCAGCTAAAATGAGTGTGCCTGGGCAGATCCCGCTAGTGAAATATAATTAATAATAACGTTAGCCTAAAATCAAAGAGCAAAATATGTTCTTTATACTAAGAATGGGTTAACATATTAAGACTACGATTCAAATGATGAGCAAAATACAGTAATAATCGAGGTATACAACACCTCCCTTCTTAGAAAGAAAAAGAAGAAAAACATATATAATGAAAATTTTCTTGTTTCTTTTATTATGACTTATATTAAAACGATTACTGCATATTTATGGATGGAATTCTTAAGACCCGACGACCTCTTGGCTCCGTGACTGGTCCTTGGGTTCTGTTCTCTGATTGCCTGCTTGGGATGAAGGAGTCTAGGGGAATGGATGGCTTCCCTCTGTTTGTTTCTTCTTCTCCCAAGATCTGGGTGAGTTGGGTTCTTGGCTGGTTGTTCTGATGGCTGTATTAAATAGTCTAATACAACAAAAGTCCGCCAAGAGCCCAGATTCATTGGCACAGCAGAGATATTTTCGAAGGAGCTTGAAAATACCACACCATTTTAACAGATTATATAATAAGATAACCGTAACGATAGAACCGATTGTGGCACTCCAATAGTATACCTTTGGGAATGTTGGACTATGGAGGGTTTCCTCAGTTCTTCGTTTAGCAGATCATCTAGTTGGCTTAGCTTGGGTTGGCGACCTGGGGATCATCTGGTTTTAGGTTGGATATCTTCACTGGCTCCATGGAAATTTAAGTGATGTTTAATCTTTCCTGCTTCGATAGACAACAGTAAATTAGTGCGGTATTATGATCGGGGATATCGCAGGTTAGGTTACGGGTTATGATGCTAAGCGCCTGTATCGTGCTGGTTTGCCTGTAACCCTTACACTTTGGCTGTAAGGTGATTAATCCGGTGGACTGTATTTTAATGTCCTGTCTCGAGGAATCCTCACGTGATAGTGTGAGTTCCGTCGGACTCGAAATGATAAAAATCCATGTGTTTTTCGCCAAAGAATGCTAAATTTCGAAGTCAGCTTTTACAGTTCTGGTCCTACAGTCTTCAGGAATCTCTCGACCAATAGAGACGTAGATAAGGACTCCACATGGAGGGCGTTCTTGGATTCTTGCGGCTTGCAGATATTTGCAAATGCAGTCTTTCTTAGTGACTTCTGCACACTTGGACAGAGCCAGCACTTACATGTAATAGCCCTTACTAGTACTAACCAAGAGGTAAGGATAGGTTGGTTCAATGTAGGAATAGAGGTGTGAGAAATTGTGAGGAATTGGTAAAAGAAGTAAATTGGAGCTAATATATGTAGGTTCTTTGACTAATGGAATTGAGATTGCGAATACTAATATCCTTTAGAATATAACCCTTGTAATTTACTAACTTCGAAGTATTTGTGCACTCGAGCATGGGATAATGAAATAGTTAATTATTAGTCCATTATTTAACTTTATTTGTGCCAATTCATAGAGGATAATTCAGAACTTATAACTCTTGGGTGCAATATATTATGCCTAGCCAAAGTGATGGAAGATATTAGTAAATCATATTCTTCAATCCAGTCTTCAAGTAGTTGGCTTAGTAAGTTTAAGTGAGAGTTTATAGTTGCCTCAAGCTTTGCGTTTATTAATTCTTTAGTCGTTTGTTCGATAAATTGGTTAAAGAATTTTATATTTTTATTTGATGTTGTTTCATTTGATTTAAAATTTTGAATTCTATTGTTGAAGCTTTGAATTGTGTTCGATATTATACCAATCGGCTGCTTTATAAGAATTTGAGTGTTATGATTATTATTTAGTAAAGATTTTATTGACTCGTCGTAGAATTTAGCATCTTCAGCATCGGATACACCAAATAGCCAGTTGAAAGCATATGAAGCGCCATCAAAGATACAAGGGGTATCTTTGATGGCGCTTCATATGCATTCAACTGGCTATTTGGTGTTTCGTATTTAATTTTTAATTCCAAATATTTCATTGACAGTTTGACCTTTCACTTTTATTTTATTTATTCGTATTTTAATTATTATCCCAAGCGAATTTCTACAATTATTTTCATCGGAACCCAACGTTTTGCACGTTAACATAGATTGTACGATCCTTGGTAGATAAGAGAAAGAGAGTTCAATTTTTCATTGTAGTAAGTTAAGTTTAAATTAGTAAATAGAGTGATTTTGGAAGTGACAATGGTTGCTCTAATTTAGCACCTAATTGGTCGTAATATAGTCTCATTTGTCCATGTAAGCAAGTTATATTCTAGTTTTGTCTAGTGTAATGTAAGTAATGGCAAGTAGAGTAGGATGTTTAAGTACGAAGTAATTAGTTTAATCTGAAACAAAAGGTTTAATCATATTAGTATGATATGTAATAAGTGTTTCCCTATTTTGAGTTGGACATCTGGATTTTTCTATTTCTCGAAAACGAAGCAAGGTATGAAAACAATTTAACAGACAAAAAAAGGATATTTTTAGTGGCTTAATCCTAAAAAAATATAAAAATTACCAAAAACTCAGTGGCGTCTTATTTTTTGCCAATATTATTTGTTAAGAGACGTCACTGGACGTAATAATGTAGCGCGACACGAGCGTTTTATCACTAAAATTATCATTACCAGAATTAAATTAAAATCTGCTAAAGGATATTCAAAATATTCATCATTTAAATACTCGTTAAAATTATAAAAAAAACTTAACCCCAAATATCTCCGTTCATGTTGGATTTATCAAAAAATTTTATGGGACATAATTTTATCAAAAATTAATCATCTATAAGCGGCACAACATTTCAAAGTTCCTGTCATCGAAAAAATTCTTTGCACCGTGGCTCCACCTACATCTTGTATTATTCAAACGCATTTTATACACAATTGTGAAGCCAATCATATGGGCTAGAAACTGGAATTTACAGAATTCACATGTCACTTTTAGTTATCGAAATAATTGGCCTGGGAGTTTTTATTGAAACACCCTGTATATTCCACCCTGATTTCGTTTGCGCTTTATTTGCCAAACAATTAGACATTTTAG
>JAEQML010074151.1:0-14544 GCA_016904865.1 Pissodes strobi | reverse complement strand
ATGTACAAATAAATTCATGAATGCAATGTACACATTCGTTGCATTTTAAAGTGTAATTAATGCATTCTATATTATTTTTCTGGATAATATAAATCTTTTTACTTTGAGAGCTGAACAAAACCATCCTGTGCAATCTTTAACAATTTTTGATTTGCATATTAGGCTTGTCTTGTGCCTTTTAGAATTTAATTTTTTTTATTTGACTATTACAGCGCATAGAATCAAGCCTTTTGACTTTCTTTCTGCCACAGTAGATTTGTTTGATGGTCTGATACAAGCGTTCTAAATGCATGTTTGTATTTATGCCACATTTGACATTGGGCATATAAATTTGAAGAAAGTATTTTCCAAATTCTTTTCTTCCAATGTGGCTTAGTAAATATGACTTTGCCTGGATCAATAACCTATTAATAGTTCTTTTATCAGTTTACTCCAGAAACGTTCTTAGCATCTGATTTTTCCTTGATCCGCGTGCTACGAACAGAAAGGTTTCGTTTGGGTGGAGACATAACAGGTATATAACCATTATAAAAACACTCATCTGTCAGATATAAAATTTTGGGAAAACCAATGTTTCTGCCTTTTCTTTAATTTTGTGAAACAAAATTTTAGGTGTTACAGAGTCACACCTATTACTTATTAAAAAGGCAGATGGGAACCTCTGCCTTAAATCATCAAGTACCATATGCGGGATAAATGTATTCAATTTGCACGAACCCTTCAACTTTATTTCCCTTATTCGGTTAGTTTTAGAGTAGAACATTTTATTTGCTCTGTGACAAGCAAATATTTGGCTTTTGTTAACCTGTCTTTATAGTTTCTCCAGTACATACAATTTTTTTAATGCGACAAAGCTTGATATGTATTTCAATGATTTCTGTTTTTTAAGCCATTCGATACAGTCATGTTTAGATTCGAATGTCAGTGACTACGACTTTATATCTATCAGGTGGGTATGTTCTAAGTGGCTTATCATAGCGTCCTTTTTTAAGCCTTTATGACGTACATAGGGCAGTTATATATGGTCTGATTAATTTTCACACTTTGAATGTTGTGAGCCTTCTTCTTATTCCGTGAGTTTCTTATTAAATTGCTTACGACACTCACTGCCACTGCACTGACACTTCTTTCCAAGGAAGACTTCAGCATGCTTGATTCTGATATGACTGTTAAGTGAAGAATTTGCACTAACTTCTTTTTTGCAATTTTTGCAAAGAAACATATTATTCAAAACACAAAAAATTAAGTACATCAATAAAAAAACGGCAGCCAAATAAAAGGCCGTTTTAACAAAAAACAAAACAATAAGAGTAAACTACGTTGGGGTTTGGAACCTTCGGCAACATGCACTAAAACAGAGATTTATCCACAATACCGAAACATAATTTTTGCACTCGATGCGCGTTTCGCTAACTATGTTAGCATCATCAGGAGATGATTAAAACTATATTTAATCATCTCCTGATGATGCTAACATGGGTAGCGAAACGCGCATCGAGTGCAAAAATTATGTTTCGGTCTTGTGGATAAAACTCTGTTTTAGTTAAAAAAGTAAAGTTAGGGCGCCATTAAATCAGGGGATCACTAAAACTACAAAAGCGACATTCTATTGGTCGATATAAAAGTCCGCGGCGGACATCTAGCCGCTTGTTTCTGTTCGGCCAGAATTCCTCTTGGTAAACAACATACTTCATACTAGGATTAACCCCAATCATGAAACATATGTGTGTTGGATTTGCTTTTTTTACTTCACATTATTTGACTTTTGATATTGTCGTTTAAAGTCTTGGCATTAGCAATGTAATTACATTTTGATTCAATCTGACGGCGACAGGAAAGATCAAAAGTATTTGTGTTAGTGGACATAGCAATTTTTAAACCGTGACGCAAGAAAATTACAGATTTATCTGCGCCGTTCCAAACCGGCAGATCAACCTCTGTGTGTATGGCCCGCTATTATTTAAATTGGACTAGTGTCATTTTACACCGCTGCACCTGAGATCGAGACGGTTACCATAAACTGATTGCGTAACAGGTAATATGAACCAGAAAATTAATCCGACAAAAAAATATAAAACTGTGCAAAAAGTGGCGAAAATCTAATTTTAAACTCTATAATTTATTTTCTGGAATTATTATATGAATACAAGTTATTCGTTTGTTTACTCACCTTTGAACTATTTTTTGTCGTAAATAAATAGTCGCCTCTTAAAAAGAAGTCTTGAATATTAGTGGCATATACTTGACTTATACGATTCCTAAACAAATTGTTTGAATAGATTATACTTCCTAGTCCGTTAGGCTCATACCGTTGCACCAAAAGTTGTTGATCGTCACCATCTCTAATCCAGAAAAACGCTTTGACAAATTCGTGAGCCGGTCTGAAGGTTTCGCCAAAATCCTCTGTTATCCATAACTGAAAAGAATTTTACTTTATTACGAAGAAATTAAATCAACGACTTTTGAAATGTTGACGGTTTTTTCGCTTCATTGCAAATTGAGCGATGCGACGTAATAAAATTTGCTACAAATTTTGTTTCGCGTTGTTAACACGGTCTTCGCAAATTTCTTAAAGATAATAAGTACTTTGGAGATACTAAAGTGGCTTAATGAAACCTGGGACACACTGTAAGCAAACGAAATATTTTTCAAATTTTGTCAAAGGTTACAAATCAACTTTTGTACTGACACTTGTTATCTCCTACAGAAAAACTTAAGCGGATGCGGCGAAAAGTACATGAAAATTCTGTACTTTTATATTTATAAAATCAAAAACATGAGACTGGATACTGGAATAAATACAACCATCCGTCAATAAATAAATATATAATAGTATCTGCAAAAATAAGATTTTAGATAAAAATAAACATTGCCTCCTGAATAATAAAAAAGTTCACGTAAAATGTCTCCTCGTGTTTTTAATTATAAATATGGCCAGAGTTCTTACCCGATTCATTGTATCATTTTTGTCCAGGGCTATGAATATGGAAGAATGTAGTTCATGGAATGACAGCTCACTGGGCGTAAACTTTAACTCAATCCTTCTAAAATCCTTGCCATGATTCGTTGTCACGTACAATAGGTTATGTTTGATGTCAGTAAATACAAACTGAAATTAAAAAGAACTAGAATAGTAATAAAATAAAATTACTCTCAGGACGGTTTGCTTTGAAGAACCGCAAGAAAATTTATTGCTATTCAAACATTGCAAAGATCTTTCATTTGTAAAGTATATTACCTCTCCCTAAAATAAATCTTGTTTTACATGCGTCTTTTTAACTATTTTATATAAAAAAAACTGAGATTTTCTGCTAATTTTCTGTTAATACAAATGTTAACCAAGTCATTTTTACAGCGAACACCGAAGAAGGTCGAATGCGATATGTTGATAATAGATTCCCTTAATTCATTCATATTGCGGATTGCCGTTTTAGTGCGCTGGAATACGAGGGGTACAAAAATAGGAAATCGCCATATGTCCGCCGGCGGCATTTTCTGACCGACGGCTATGATTTCGTTGCCCTAAGAATTTTGATTAACTACCACATGTTACGGCTATTTTCCGACGTGTATTAAGTTCAAATTCTAGATGTATACACTATTTCGCATGCATCGTCGTTAGATGAGGTATACAGTTCAGTTACAGTACTGTGGTCTTCAATCCGTGAATCCAAGCGTTCTTAAAGCTTTTTTCCACATTTTGGGCATGCCTTGTGTTAGTTTTTGTTCGTTTCCCTCCCGGATCGAACAAAGCTGCTGAAACCAGAAAGAAGTTTGAGTATTGTTGGTCCTCAGAATATATCGCCTAAGCTATTTATCTGCGAAGTGTAAGTCCCAAAGCTCACAAGTATCTGAGAACAATAGTTATCCATTACCAGTAAGGTCAACGAGTGAATTTTAAAAATTGTTATAACATTGATGAAGAAAAAGGCTTTTGATCTAGTGGCAGAGTATGTGTTCTGACTTTTTTAAGTTTATGTCTCCAACAAAATGGCTATAGATGAAAAAACAAAAGTGAACTGTTGGACCACAGAAAGCCTGTCAACAGTTATTGTGCGCCGAATAATCTCGAATTGGAAACGAACAACCTCTTTTTTATAAATGTGATCAGCCAATGTCAGAGGGAATTCTTGAAAAAATAATATCAGAACTGTGACATGGCAGACATGGGCACTGGAAACGTTTCACTGTGGGCTAAACTGGCTGTTGAACATAATAAAAATTGCTTTTTTCTACATGCATGTGAAGTTTTTTGCATCTGCAGACCTGCCTCAGCTGATAAACCTTATAAGAAATTATTTAATATACCATTAATTTATCATTGATGATGCAATAATTAACATTGTTTGCTTCGAAGCGCTCAATGTATCGGATTTAACATATACCCATAAACTAAAACATCAACATATGAATGTAAAAGAACCCATGCGACAACGGGTACATCCGGCAATGCTACTAGTATGAAATTTAATGACAAAAACTGTAAAATATTCTGGAGATAATGGACGACTCATGTCAATAGCTTTTAGATAGAATCAGTTGAAACGGCTCAACTATTCAGTAATTGGTTTGATTTGTTGAATTTGCGCTCTAAATTTACCAATAATGATACAAGAAGGAATGCATGCATTCGGCACAGATATTGGCAATCAAAAAATACTACTGGGTAAGATGTCAAAATTTATCAAGTCCATGACTGTAGATACACACAAAGAATTATTTCCTGTTCAAAAAGGGATTTTACTAACAATTATTTAAAGGAAAAATATAATCTGAAGTATATTTTAACTTCTAGATTGAATAAAGATGCACTTGAAAACTTCTTTGTTTATATCCGAGGAATTGGTAGAAGTAATGTCCAATCTTGTGAAGACCGGAGAGTCGTATCAAGAACTGGATCATCAAGAGAGTGAAATAATGATAATTTCGTTCTTAAAACATTGAAATACATAATTATCAAGCTTTGTCGCATTCAAATTTAAAAATTAATACTGGCTGAGAAACCCAACATCAAGTATGAATGAATAATGCCCCCTGACTGGATACAAGCTATTTCTAGAGGTAAGTACGCTTTTACATCTGAATTAGGAGTTATAAAATATAGCTTTAATACTCGAATCCGAATTCTAAAAAATTCATGGCAATTATTTGTCTAAAGAGAAAAACAGCAGAAATTAGCAGATAGAACTATGTCACAAAAAAAACCAAATACATACATCAGATTACAGAATGCAAATCAGCATTGATAATGGATCAAAGAAAACTGGACAAAAAAATGTCGAAATTTACTAATTTAAAAAAATTATTTTTAAATTTTGTTTTTTATTTTTGTTATAAATAATTGAGATTAGAATATTCCAAAAAAACTTGAGCATATTTTCCCCTTTTATTTCCTTCCCTGTGAAATTAATATATAGTTTATAACATTCAGTTTCATCCTAAACGATATGATTAATTTATTTACCGTTTCTTGAGGAATTTAGTAAAACCATAAAACTGTAATTTCGTTTACTGAAAGCAATTCATTCAATAAATCCCCTAGTTGTATTGAGGCAAATGTTTTTAAAATCAATAGGACGTATAGATTCCAAATTTGAGAGTTATTTAATTAAAAAAGGATTTTCGATTCCCAATCTTTATACATCTATGATTAGAAAAACAGTACTAAAAACATTGATAAACAGAAAAAAAAATAAATACTTCTTTTCTACGCTCATGTTTTAGATCTTGCCATTAACATATTATATGTTAAATATTCTAAAAAAGACTACACAATGACATTTTCGGTACAATTATTTCAGTTTTTTATCAATTTGTATGAAAAACTAATTAATTACTGAACTTTTAAATTCATTCCAATGTGTCGAAACCTGTAAAATTAAACTGATATCATGAAAATTTTCCTCGAAGGCGACATCAAACAAGACGACAGAGACAGCGCTACTTGCGCAACAGCATACCGGTGTTGTATATTGTGCATAAGCTGCAATTTAATCAGACTTTGATTTGATTTTACATATACGTTTATATTACAAGAATCCAGTTGCCTAGATTGCATTTACCTATAAGAAACAGAATATAAAGAAAAGTCGCAGACTAATCAAAACTATAGTTGCGAACCTCATCAGGTATCAAAGGGATATGAATATGCTGAGATTTAAGTAAATGAAAAAACACGTTAATATTATTTATAAAACTTTTAAAATAGATTACGGTATCCTCATCCTCTGTGTTGATGTCTGAGAGGGGTTGAAACTTGTTATTAATGGGCACGGGTGGTTGTCCCATGTCAAGAGTGACGATTTTGAAATTTCTTTTAAAATGCAATTGTTTAAAAGGCGTTTTAAAAGGATCTTTGTCGGGCTGAGGTAACAGGGTCGCAGAAATTGGCGTCGGCGGCGGAGCCATAATCCGAGAATCGTCTTTGTGACTGGAACACGCTGTTGCTAACGGCAATTCAATAGCAGTGTCGACAGTTTTTTGTGCTTGAAGTTTTTCTGACCCAGTGATCTTAAGTTTTTTGGTACTCTCTGCGCCAAGAAGGCTCGTAGGGCTAGCCTTCTTTTTTCCCGTGTCTATTTTCGACGTAATAGGGCGTTTGATGCCTGTAGGGTGTGTTTCACGCATATGCTGCCTAATTTTCGTTATAAGCCGATACAAATCGTGTTGGTTTAAGTTATCGGTGTCTTTTAGCTTCTCGGAATCGAGCCTACATTGAACACACACTTCAGCGAGGCTCCTGGTTCGATTTTTGGTTCTTTTAACTGTTAATTCGGAGTACTTCTTGTCGGAGTTAGACTCCATCGATACATTAGACAGGGTGTCTTCGTCCTCCGTGTAATCGCCCATAATTTGGGCAAAAGCCGGGGTTCCGTCCCCGGAGACTAGAAAATTGTTGAGGTTAAACTCGGTACGGCCTTTACTAGATACGTAAACTGTAAGAAGCAAGCCAATAAAGGTAAATAATGATCACACGATCGTGAAAGGTTAAAAACCGCAGTACCAAGCACTAGTGATACCAGCTAGTTCCTATTCGACACGCGGTCAAGATAGGAATCATCATCAGTGTTACTTGTCAGTGGAAAAAGGACATATCCATGGAAGCAAACAAACAACACAAATCGACAATGGTCACAATTAAATTTCACACATCGTACGTCACATTTTTGAGAAAATGGTTGACATAATTTAGATTAAAATCATTACCAAGGATATTGTAGCAGAGGAGAGATGAGACAAGAAAAGTACATTCTAATGTAGACTTTTCATCAAATAAACGATGGTGCGCTCTTTCTTTACAAGAATCCAAAAGAATGACCTAGCAACAAAATAGTTTCAAAGACGATTGAAGATACTGAAGCGAAAACAAAACTTGTCTTCTTAAATAAAATTAACGATAAAAATGTTAAAGCTACTTAGATTTTTAGCTTTGATACTTTGGTGCTTTCATAATTCTCAAGACAAAGAAATAAGAAGAGGCGAATTTAGAACAATTAAACAATGCTGAAATATAACTAATATAATAAATTAATTTCTAGATGGCTTACGAGAAACTGTTAGCTCAACCAAGCGATCATTCAGTGGCGGCCCCTGCCGTGGGGCACAGAAGCACGTGTCCCCCAAAAATTCCATAAAAATCATAAAATAATATACCTATTATAGACCTATTCCTATTATGTCAGTAATAATATTAATAATTATTTGTATATTTTAAATATAATATTTAGCATTACCATTACCTAATTATCTACTAAAGTACTAGAGCAATTTACTAACATACGCCCACGTTCACGCGTCCCGATTTTACGTCACAGATCTTCAGAGAGCACGTTGTATCTTGTATCCTATTTTGTTTACGCTGTTCCTATGACAACGGCTATTTTCAGTGCCGCCTGGAAAGGCCGATCGGTGCAGATTTTTAGTGGGTCCATTTGTCGGTATCCCAGAGAATACCTTTGATCTGTGATTTTCACCGCTTGTCTCGTTTGTTTTGACTGGAGTTTTGATTAAAATTTTGCGATTAAAGAAATAATATAGTGACGATGCTGGCGCGTTTCTTTTAATTATACTTAGTTACACATTAGTTTTATCGAGAATTGTGTGGAAAATTGAATATGTTCTATGATAAACTAAGAACTAAGTAGGTAATTCCGAATGCTTTGAACCATTTTATTTTTGTTTAGTGTTTAATAGAAATGAATTCAGTGGCATATATTTTAAAAAACAGACCTCTAAGTTATGAGGACAAGCTCAGTGTCAAGCAATTGGAATTGGGAAGGCCTACTTCTGATTAAGTTATAAAAAAATTTGTACGGGAAAAACAAGAGAATTTAATAGATATTTCAAACGGGAAAACGCATATGATGTTTTCGTGGATGTGTCGATCCTGGCCGACGGGCGGCAAAGAATAAAGAATGCACTTTATTTGGGTATTTTAGGTCAGTCAAGTAGTTCCATATTCGGTTCGATTTACGTTTGCCGTTTTTCCTATATTCTTCTTATTCGTAAATATAATTATATTGGTCACAAGGGGCCCCACGACCTTTTTGGTTTTTTTTAACGATTTTAACAACTTTTGGGCGAAAATTGGGCGTGGTTTTCCGACAATTTTCCGCCTTCGGCGAATTAGCCTCCGCCGGCGCCTGCGCCGTGGTTTTGGATGCATTCTGCCCCTGCGCCCTCCCAATTTATAAACCCTACTGCGATCATTTATATAAGCCACTGCGATCAACATTATAAAAATTTTTTTACGTTTTTTTCAATGTTTTAATGGACTCTTCCCATTCTCTCCATTAGGTTCTTGGAAATAACTTTTTGAATCAGAATTTTTCGAATTACATACGGTTTGTCAACTTTACTGACATAAAAAAAACAATTTTAAATAAATAACATAGGATCACCATGATGATCTAATTGTTATGATAATCAAAACGACAAATTCAGGTAAATATACAGAAGTAATTTTAAAAAAGCCAATGTTCATTATGCTCGTAGAAAAAATCTTGTAAGACATACGGTGAAAAGTACGTTTAAGGCACTCGTATGAATTGCGAAACTCGCTTCGCTCGTTCCGCAAATTTTCATACTCATGCCTTAAACGAGTACTTTTCACACTTATATCATAAATAGCTATTAGAACTTAAATGGATTCACAAAAAGACCTGTAAGGAGTTAAGAGCTTTAGAAAAAGCCTTTTATGAAGAAACCGATGACGAACAAGAAATTGCATCTGAAAACGGCAGTGAAAAGATTATGACATTTTGGACGATATTCGTGAGTGTGATAATATACAAAATATGTAATATTATGAGATGCAGGAGGCAGTTCCTGCTGATGACAATATTTTTTATGCAGGCATACAAGAAATACATTATTATTCGCTTAGCAGGGGCAGGGCCTAGTATGCTTCAGACATATTAGATATTTTCAAAGTGTTTTTTAGTGATCAAATTTTGTCACTCACCATTCAACACGCGAATAAAAACTAGCAAAATCGAGAGCAAAATGCTAGCTAAAATATAAAATCGAACAGAGATACTTGTAAGAAACTTATAGAGCTAAAATTATGGCTATGTTTGGTTTGCTATTTTATGCTGACCTGCGGAAGGTTGTCATTGCATGTATTATTTTCTGTTAATTCATATACAAGGTGGTCCCCGGGAGCGGTAAGTTTTGATAATGTTGTTATTTCGTAACTAGGTATAGTTGGCTGTGGATTGTTTCGTTAAATTATCTGTCACTATATGCCATTCAGTAATTATGGAGCAGTGGTCCGGTGAGCAACGTGCTTTTGTGATTAAGTCGTACTACAAAAATCATAACTGTGTGGTTGCCGCGCAGCGGCATTACCGAAGTTATTTCCAAATTGGTCGACATGGCAGAGTTCCCTCGGCCCATGTTATTAAGGAATGGGTACGTAAATTTGAGCAAACAGGTTCAACTGTCAATGTCAAACATAAGGGACCAAAGAAAAGTGTAAGAACACCTGAGAACATCGATCGCGTTAGAGCAGTCCAAAACGTTCAACCCGAAAACGAGCTCAGGCGTTAAGAATTTGTAAGACTTCTTTACATCGAATTGTACACAAAGATCTCAATCTTCATACATACAAAATCAAATAGTCCAAGCACTAAAACCAAAAGACATCCCAAATCGATTACATTTTGCTGAAGTTATGCTTGCGAATGAGATCGATATACACAATTTGTGGATGTCTGACGAGGCGCAATATCAATAAACAAAATTGCCGTTATTGGAGTTCAGAAAATCCACAGGAGCTCCACGAACAACCGTTATACAGCCCGAAGGTGACAGTATGGTGTGCGATGTCTTCAATGGGAATTATCGGTCCATACTTTTTGTAAAGATGAGAATGATTATCATGATGAATGGCATGATTAATCAATTTCTGAGTCAGAACTTGAACAGGTTTCCACAGAATAATCGAACATGGTTCCAGCAAGATGGTGCTACTTCACACACCACGAGAGCATCATTAAATTCCTTGCAAATATTGTTTCCGAGACACGTCCTTTCCAGACGAGGAGATATTGACTGGCCTCCAAGGTCGCCAGACCTAACGGCTTGCGATTACTTTTTGTGGGGCTACCTAAAGCATAAAGTTTTCGTTAATAAACCAAGAACCATTGAGGACCTTAAAAGAAACATTATTAAAGAAATTGCTAATATTCCTTTGGATATGTTGCAGTGTTATGGAGAATTTCCGAGAAAGGCTTCAAGAGTGCATACAGAGAAGGGGAGGCCATTTACCCAACATTAAGAATGTTAAAGTGTTCAAAACTTCCCGCTCCCGCGGACCACCTTGGATTTAGATGCATCATGAGTAAAAATTTTCAATTATTGCTGATTTGCTTGAGTTTTGACGACAAAGATACCTGGGAAGCTGTAGATAAGTTTACAGCAATCAGAGAAGTGTGGGATATGTTTATTTTAAACTGTAAGAACAATTATTATACTCCATCGGAGCACCTAACATTTAATGAGCAGCTCAATCGATTTAAAAGTAGATGCCCTTTTAAAATGTATCTCCCTAGTAAACCCGATAAATATGGGCTAAAATAATTACGTGTGATGCCAAAACCTGCTATGTGCAATGCCATTTCGTACATTGAAAAGGAAAAAAGATATAAAAATCAAGGTTTTATTCCAATCCAATATGTTTTGAAGCTACTTATAGGTATCCAAACAGGAACATTACGATTGATAATTGATTTTCCTCCAGTGAATTAGCGAGCACACTTTTAGCTAAAAATACAACAATGGCAATGGTTGGAGCGATGATGAAGCACAAAAAACAAATTCCAAATTATTTCCTTGAAACCAAAAAAGCACAAATACAATCGTCTGCTTGTTGTTTTGATAAAAACAAAACCGTTGTCTCCTTTGTTCTTAGCACCATGCATGATCAAGCATCGTGGATGAGACAGGAAAATCGGAAATCAATACGGACGAAACGTGGTGTTAATACCTTCGATTTGCTATGCAAGTCTAAGACTTAAGGTAGGAAAATTCGCCGATGGCATGGCCGTTACGTACATTTTATAGTATGTAACACGGCAGTTATCAATTCATATGTTATATATACAAATTCAAGAACTCTGAGGTTAAATGTAGCAGTAGAAATTTCCTTAAAAACTTAGCTTTTAACCTGGTAAAGGAATATATGAAAAGCAAGATCTTATAATGACAGATTGCCAAGAAATTTGCGGAGTACTATATTTTTGGGGTAACAAGAAGAACCGAAGCAAGTTTCCCCTGCGCCAAGCGAAAAAGATAGATGTGCTGTTTGAACGGAAAGGCTCCCAAATATGTGCGCAATGTTAAAACAGATTGTACGCTGAACATAGTTTAAGTATTTGCTGTGAATGTAACTTATGTTCTTTAGGTTTTACAGAATTTAATTTTATGTCGAGGGTTTTATTTATTATTTATTTATAATTATTTGGTTTTTTAAACAATTGAAGAAAATAAACAGTGATAAAATACCTTTTCAACTGGGGTCAAATACGACCCCATGAAGTTTAATTCGTAACAAATGATTTACGTTCTGGTACTAGGACTAGGATTAAATAAGGCAGAGTTAAACTATTACGCCATCTATTAGAAATAGCTTTTAATTTTTTGGGGAGTAAATAAGTTCTGCAGTATATAAAACAAATTTGCTCTGAAGTGAAAAAAATGTGTAAACAACATTGACATTCTGGTATAGCACGCTTTTTTCCAAGACATCGGCCGTTTTAATTCAACATAATTCTTAAGCAAACAACTACTGTGCTTTTCAGCTTTTCTAGGGATGTTTTAACTAAAAATATCAAGTACCTTGTGGTATCAAATTATTCGTAAGAAAATGATATTTCCAAATGTGCTAACGAGCCACCCTCGTTCCATTTGAAACCATTTACTTAAAGTCATAACCATGATTTAACAAAGTTTAAATTCATATGCAAGGCTCAAAAAAAGAAAACAATCAAATCTATTTTTCCAAGCCTCATTGACTAAAAATTGGCTGTTTTAACATAGTCAAAGCACTTTAAATTAAAATTTAAATATGTTAAGACAGAAATATTAAAGGTTGACATATGAAGTGTCAATGTATTTCGAGTGCCATTTTCTATCGAAAAATGTAAAAAATACAGGTCTCATTTAAAACTGAAAAGTTGCTGTCACTTTCGGTGACACCATCTTTGAGAAACAGCCGTTATAAACATGCCATTAATAACTGTTAGTTATATACTTAAATAAATAATAGCTGAATAATATAACATGGAACCATGATTTAACAAAGTTTAAATTCATATGCAAGGCTCAAAAAAAGAAAACAATCAAATCTATTTTTCCAAGCCTCATTGACTAAAAATTGGCTGTTTTAACATAGTCAAAGCACTTTAAATTAAAATTTAAATATGTTAAGACAGAAATATTAAAGGTTGACATATGAAGTGTCAATGTATTTCGAGTGCCATTTTCTATCGAAAAATGTAAAAAATACAGGTCTCATTTAAAACTGAAAAGTTGCTGTCACTTTCGGTGACACCATCTTTGAGAAACAGCCGTTATAAACATGCCATTAATAACTGTTAGTTATATAGTTAAATAAATAATAGCTGAATAATATAACATTAATTAATATATGTAACGCCATTCAATCCCCTTGAGTATTATAGTAAAAAATACTCATGAAAATTTATTATTAAGTGATTATTTAAATAAAAAAGTGCAATGTTTTAAATATTACGTCTCATTTCAAATGCAAACAAAACCACAAAACTATCTGAATGTTTAACAACAGTTTTTTCCTAAAAACGGTTCAAAAAGTAAATTACCCTATGCCACTGCTAAAATCAGCCTGAGCTGGGTACATGCTTGTCATTAAGCGACTTCGTTTATTTGTTTTCTATCCGCCCTTTTTCCAATCGTAGGAAACTTCAAAAACAATGTTTGATCGCGTTTTAGAAGCTTTTGTGAATGAATTGCCATGCCTCCCCTCTGCTATATAGTCTAAGACTAAATCTATCTCATACTCAAAGATACATCCTAGCCTGAATCCCTTTCAAGATATATATACCAAACACAACCGAATGTTCCTTCCTTCATTATTACAAGTCATACATTTGATTTTAAATCGGAAAATGTATCTGGTTAACTTACTGGACTTAAAATTGAAATAAAAGAAGAAGAGGAAGTTAGGATAATGCCCTACGAAGAAAATGTGATAATAAATTCAAGTAGACGTCTCCGGCCAAAAAAAAAAAGAATTAAAAATAACGAACAACAATGCAAAAATTAAGTTTTCTCCCGATATTAGTCAACGTATAAATGACAAAGATACTAAGACATTTAGAGCCACAGCACAACTTACATGAGTATTGTATCTTGGATGGTTATAAAACTTCTCCAGGATCGAATAGCTTCCATTTGACACTTTAAATTGGTCCGTTTTATTCTCGTAGGTTTCACCATCATCATAGGAAATGTAAACTGCAGAGGGATTTACGGGTTTAGGGTCATAAAGGCCAAATGATGGATCTCTGGCTAAACAGATAACTACTTTACTGTTTTCTCCTACCCAGTGTACCATCAACTGCTTATGGGTGTCATTTAAATGGTTTATCTGAAAAAAAAAATCAGATTCAATTTCAACTTTTAAAACATTAGATTTAAACAAAAGCTTAAATTAGCACACTTTTAGTATTTTTCCTGAACAACTAAAACATCAAATCAGAACAAACGCATCACTTTTATTTAACTGGAACACCTGATATTTTTCACAATTATATATAGGATTTATAAGGTTATTTTTCACGGTTTAAATTTTTTATTAAATTACAAGTATTTTCTTTTTGTTATTTTATCTTACTTATAATAATTTCAAAAAGTTGACGTTGATAGGCATAGCGGCTTCTTAACATTTTGATGAACAATATTATGTTGTTGTCAGTTGCTTTGCCGTGAAATAATCTGAGACAGAACAGTTGGAAATGATTAAGATTAAAATATACATTAAATGTGGACGTTAAAAGCGTG
>JAEQML010074150.1:0-14544 GCA_016904865.1 Pissodes strobi | reverse complement strand
TCCCAGGATTTGGCCCGCATAATCCCGCCCCTGGCAACTCCTGTCAGACAGTCCCGACAGACGGCAGAAGCGCACCAGTTCGTCGTACAACTAGAAACACCTAGAACATCGCTTTACCAGAACTCCTTTGTCTGGCGTACTGCATCACTGTGGAACTCACTTCCAGGACATCTGTTGCCCACGAATTACAACCTACAAATTTTCAAGAACCGTGTCAATCAACATCTTCGCACACACACCGCTCGTCGAGCGCGATAGGATCTCCCTTTAGTGTGTGTGTGCCACTGCCATAAAAAAAAAATGCAGGCCGTGGGAAGACCTCACGCGCGGCCAAGCCCGATTCGTGCTTTACCTGTGCTTGTCCGCCGCGCGAGTCCGGCCTGTGCTATTACAGGCCGTGGGAAACCACCTTTTGGAATGAATGTAAAATTACTTAAATCAATAAAGAATCAGATAATCGGTCCCCTCACTAAATTGATAAACTTAAGCTTTAAAGAAAATACATTTCCAAAAGCATTAAAAAAAGCTATAGTAATACCAATTTTTAAAAATGTAGATATAAATCAACCTCAAAATTATAGACCCATATCACTCATTTCAAAAGTCATGGAAAAATCATGTCATTGCAAATGACAAACTATTTTGAATTAAATAATTATTTCTCAAATAGTCAGTTTGGTTTCAGGAATGGTCAAAACAGAGTCCTTGCTATCATAGACCTAATTTCTTATATTGTTGATTCATACCATAGATTACAGTTTGACTCGGTACTCCTGTGTGATCTACGCAAGACATTTGACTGCGTTGACCATGACATTCTTTTAGCTAAACTTGGAATGTATGGTTTTTGTCAAAATAGCATCGCCATGGTGAAATCCTATCTGCAGGAGAGAAAGCAGGTGGTCAGAGAGTGGGAAACATTGGGGTTCCCCAGGGATCCATTTTAGGGCCCATTCTCTTCATCATTTATATAAATGATCTACCTAACGCGATAACAACCGCTACGGCCACAATCTATGCTGATGACACCACCACTTTCTCTGGCCTCTGACACGATTGAAGGCTCGGCTGAAGGTATGAAAGAGGCGCGAAAGAGAACGGAAGAGTCGTTTGGTACAAATAGACTTCTGCTAAATTCAGAGAAAACTAAGCAGGTGGTATTTTCTTTGCGTGATACAGTTACGTGGTAACAGACGTCGAGTTACTTGGAGTGAGTCTAGACTTGAAACTGAGATGGAATGTTCATATTGACAACTTGGGTAAAAAGCTGGCAAAAGGACTGTTTGTACTAAGGAACCTAGCAAAAAATGTTTCACACAATATTCTACTGACATCATACCATGCTATCACTCACTCGCACATTGCGTATGCACTGCTTGTCTGGGGACACTCGAGTGCAGAGAAAAGCAGTCAGAATCATCAATAACCTAACGTTAAAACAAAAATACTAACCCTCCCATCCCAGTATATATAACCTTCTTTTTATCAAGCGGAGCATGGCTTCGTACGGGGTCCATGAGGACATTCATGGTTATGAGACTAGGCGCAAAAATAACTTAATTCCTGCTTACTGGAGGTTAAAGAGGTGTCAAACTGGCCCTGGTTACTGGGCAATAAAGTTAGTTTTATAATGTACCGCCGGATAATATAAAGCTTCTGGGATATGAAGCTTTTAAGGTAAAAATTAAACAAATTTTATTGTCGAATGCTTTTTATTCCTTTAATGAATATCTGTGTTTTAAGTTCTAAGATGTCGAACCAGTTACCTAAGTTAGGATCTAAGTATTGGGACTGTGATAAAACAGCTTATTGTAGCCGACAATTTTTAAATTAGTTATGTATTGTGTATATGTCTGTTTTAAAATTATCTGTTTTTAGGATATGAGTATTGTGATTGTCATAAAGCAGCTATTAACTGAAAAATGTTTGATTCAATCATACTTATTACTGTAATATTATTCTTGACTTGTGTAAACTTGTGTATTGGCATAAAATAAATGAATTTGAATTTACGTCATTTGCATCAGACAAAAACTAGCGTTTTCGCCAACAAAACCGAAGTGTATAACTCCAGTGTATCATACATTTATGTTGGTGGGGATAGGTATATGACGTATAAAGGTTAATTCAACATAAATTAGCATAATCTAAACCCAATACGCGAAAAATCTCTTAACAATAATAATAATCAATCAATTTGATGTCAACAAGAGAAGGCGTTTATTATAATTATCAAAACAATTACTTATAACTGACTGCTAGGCAAACATAATTGTTGCAATACCTAAGTCTAATCAAACACTTTGTTTATGTTATTCCTGCTTCTGCCCTGTAATCTCAGTAGCTCCAATTCTAGCTGGATCCTGACTCGGATAGTGTACTGTCGGCTTAGGAGGCGGTATAGTGATGTCTCCAATTCCCGGAGGGGCGCGCTGCTAACCACAAACGGAGGCAACTGAGGTGGACCATGATTGAAAAAGAAGGGCGGAAGAGGCGGGGACCAAACATTGGAGGCACCATGATGGAAGGGGGCGGCGGCATGCTGGGCAACGAAATGTGACCTGGCTCGAGGTTGAAAAACTTGTTGCTGAGTTCAAGAAGAGCGCCTGGAAGACCGGGGACTGCGGGATATATTTCTTCAATTTGTTGATGTGTAGTACCAGTACGACCTAAACAAAAATAGAGGAGTTTAAATAGAATTATTGACTTTAGTGAATTGATAAATTTCAGATTACCTTGTGATCTTCCCCATTTAACATTTAATAGTAAGTCTTCTTCCTCCTAAAATGAGCTTATTAAATGTTTTTTCAGCTGCTGTCTCGGCAGCTGCCCTAGTGGTAAACTGCACAAAGGCACATTGCTGCTTTGCTACCAAACTAACAGACCGAATTTCACCATATTGATAGAAATGATCCCTGAAACAAAACATTTAAATTGGCCAAATATCACAATACTATATAGGCCTAAAAGTCAAACAATTTTGATACATTATGTCAGAGGCAAGGCCGCAACATTATAGGAAGCGGTACACTATGATGCTTTTTAGATTAGATTAAATTAAATTAGATTATTTATTCATGTTAAATGTACAAAATAGTACTTACACAAGTCACATAAAAAATATAAAATTCGATAGGACTCCTATTATTACTAACTAAACTAAGTGGATAAAAACAAAAAAAAAACATAAGGTCACTTATGGTGACAGTAATTTTAAAGCAATGTAAAAGATCATTTAAGGTGGTTAGGTTGCCACTAGGCATTGAGAAATCTACGTTAAAATCACCTCCCACAATAACGTGATGATTCAGTTTAGAAACATAGATCAACAAATCTTGAAAAAGGTGCAAAAAAGGGCAAAACTTCCGGATGGAGGACGATAAACAACGATTATGATACATCCTACACCCTCCGTTCTAATAGCAGCACATTCCAAATTTCCCTCCAAAGAAAACTCAGACACATCGAGCTCAACACATCCAACATTAAACCAGAGCTGGGCAGTATCAGGGTAAAAATACTTAAAAATGTACGCGAGTAAATTTTTTGAGTACCCGATACTCGGTACTCAGTACATTAGAATCAATTGTACTCGGTACCCGGTTCCTCAAATACTCTCTATTAGTACCCGATACCAGCATCACATGTTAGAGTACATTATTCTCGGGTACTTAAACAAGATTGATCTTGTCTGAATTTGCCGAGTTTGTTGTAATCGGTTTATTAGTTATTGAGCAGTTACACGACAAGGTTGGGCGGGCGAGATCACCACTACAAGTAACAGTGAGAACAACAGGTTGTGTGTTGAACTGGAACACGGACATTGATCGTATAGTATTCGTAAATCGTATATTTGTTGCTTTTCGAGGTTAAAGGCGTTATTATATTAATATATACATAAGGAAGAGATTTATCTAAACTGGTCGAGTGGTCGTGTCGTGTCAAAAAAGAACGGGACACCTACTTTTTGCATTAGTTTTAATTGTATGTATCTTTAAAACTAAGTCACCGATTTTAATGAATTTTCGACAATTTGGAAAGCTGCTAGGGTTGCCAAGCGTCTCGCTTTTAGCGGGATTGTCCGCTTTTAATACCTAACGTCCCGCGCCTCTTACTTTAACGCTCGACGTTTTGCAGGGAGAGGATTGTGTCTATTATAGATACTTACTGCCGAGTCTTCTTTCTTTAAGACAAAATGGGAAAAATGAAACCTCCAGTGTATGAGTTCCAATGGTAAATTAATTTTAAGAACATATATGGATATCTTAAATAGAAGGTTTTCCGACATACTTAATTTGACGTTTGGGCCTGCAATTATTTCTGCAGTTGTTCACCCAAATTTAAGTTGCAATGGTTTAATGTTTTAAAACCCCAAAATATTCTCTGGACGCTATAAAGGAGTTGGTAATCAGAGCCGCGGAACAACTCATATTTATTGACGATGATGATAACGAATATGGAGGTTCTAGCTATACAACACCTGATTACTGCTTTGATTGTAATGAATCCGAATCTGAAACATCTAAGCACGTTACGTTTATGAATACCTCTCAACCTGCCACTGAAAAGGAAGCAGTGAAAACATCAAAAATTGAGCTACAGCTATACAAATATCTTGATGACAAAAGGAGCGGAATAAATAACTTGAACGATTACCCAATAATAAAAAATATATATTTTCGAGGTATAATACTTGTTTACCTTCGTCTGCACCAGTGGAACGATTATTTTCTTTTGCGTCAATATTAAACAGTCCACGGCGAAATGCTCTCAGCGATTCGAGTTTTGAGAAATTGGTGATAATGAAGGCCAATAAAGTAACGCAATAAGATAACACTTATCAGCGGGTATTTTTAGGATTCTCTTTTTGTTTTGTTTTTCAGCTATTCTATAATATTATAAACTATTTTTCTAAAATATTTTGTTTATTTTGCTTTGCATAACCCAAACATAGATTTTAGGCAAATGTACTTTAAAAGTACCCGGATAGTTCGGGTACTTATACTCTGAGTACTGTACTCCGAGTACTTTTTAGCAAGTAAAGTACTCTGTACTCGTTCCTTAATTATCACATGTACCCGATACCCGGTAGTCGAGTACATTTTTGCATTACCCGGCACAGCTCTGCATTAAACTCATCACTTTTAAAAATTGCAACCCCCCATGATCCAAATTTGTACGGCAGTAAGAAGTACATAAGTTAAAACTTTCGAATTTAAGTTCCTTCAAACGCGTCTCCCTTTGCCAATGTTCAGTTATTAAAAGTATATGACACAAATAATTTTTCAACGCACTATCGATTACCAAAACCTTATTACTTAAACACTGAACTTTTTGGTGACATATAACTAAGGCCTGGTCGTTATCTTTCTGTATGAAAAAATTGGATAGTCTGATTCTCGCTTACAGCTTGGTCGTCAGTGCTATCGCCAGCCGTTGCAAGGTTTTATTACCAAAGGGTCACTATTTTTATTTTTCAGCAGCCGCTTCTGCTCCGGTGGATCTGCAGATATCTGTAGCTTATTGGTCTGTTCAGAAATATTCGAAACAGCACCTGTTGCTGCATTATTGTTGTATACAGTTTTATTAGGTAACATCACGTCAATCTGATTATTCTGATTAATATACCTGTTTACCACATATTCATCCCAGATAGCTTTAAGTATAGCATTTTTAACATAGCCCGTGCAGCCCCAGCCAAGTCGCAATTAAAATTAAACATTAAATTGTTCAAGAC
This sequence comes from Pissodes strobi, assembly GCA_016904865.1. Taxonomy (NCBI): domain Eukaryota; kingdom Metazoa; phylum Arthropoda; class Insecta; order Coleoptera; family Curculionidae; genus Pissodes; species Pissodes strobi. The sequence goes on along the minus strand of JAEQML010074150.1, from coordinate 8,807 downwards.
CACTCTATTATTACAATAGGTAGTTCCTATTATCGTTACGTTTGTACTTGCAAGGGAAGTTAAAGTCTTATACAACAAGCCCATATCCCCTTTACTTCCCTTCATAATGTCAATAACTCCCGCAAATATAATCAAGTGATCAGTGGGTCCAAAATCAGAACAAAGAATATCAGCGTCTCTCACCACATCATTGAATACAGCATACAATGACAATTACAAATAGGGTTGCCAGCCATACTATAATATATAGTATTCTACTATATTTGAGCTTAGCGTACTATATACATACTGTTAGGAAAAATATAGTACGCGAAAATACTATATTTGCGCCACATCAGTAAGGAAGAGCTTTAAATCTGCTGCTGAAAATCGAGTAAGTTCAAACTGTAGAATTTAACGGCAACACTGCACTACACACATACCTTGTTGTATCAGCTGAAAATCTAAAGAAACTCTTCTTGGAAGAATGTCTCTGGTTTCTACAACTTCTTACTGCACTCTTTGCGTTATACATTATCATAAATAACGTTCGTCTCTCACTATGTCAATTATTTGACAAATACACGTCAATGGTTTTGAAATAGCAAGTAAAATAAATCAGTTGTAAAAATGTGACGCCACTGGTGGCAGTTTGACGGATTTCCTACCAAAGAATATCTTGCGCGCGAACTTGCGCAGATGTGAAAAAGAAGATGTGATATTGCTGGTTGTTATATGTGCCGTGGTTTGGATATGACAGTACATTCCAACGCAGCACTTCGTCCATCCGTACCCCGAGAAATCTAACCCCTAAGTCCTCATTCACTCCTTCGATATTTCTGAGAGAGAATAACATTTTATTTGTTTTTTCGTTGTTAAGGAGTAGCCTGTTTGCACAGAACCACTCTTCAACAATACTCTTAAGTCTGTCGAGCTCTGCTAAAGAATTTAATATGGAATTGGTCGATACAGCAACTGTGGCATCATCACCAAACAAAGTGAACAATATTCTACGATCGATAAGAGGTAGATCATTTATAAAAATGAGGAAAAGAATTGGGCCCAAGACGGAGCCTTGGGATACGCCAATATCCAGTTCACCCTGCACAGAAGCGACGCCAGCAACCTTAACAACTTGGGTTCTATTCTCTAAATAAGATTCCATCAAGGAAATACTGGAATTGGAAAAATTATATTTTTTGAGTTTTTTTTATAAGAATCTGATGGTTGACGCAATCAAATGCCTTACTTAAATCGCAGAATAAGGCCCCTGTGAATTCCATTCTGTTAAAAGAATCTGAAATATAAGACACAAGATCAAGAGTTGCCATAGTGGCATTTCTCCCACCTCTAAAGCCAAATTGGCAAGGAGTAAATATGTTATTTTGTTCAAAGAAGTAAATCAGTCGCTTTGCAAGGCACTTTTCCAGGATCTTTGAGATAATAGGCAGCAAAGAGATGGGCCTGTAGTTATCAGGCAGATTTGGGTCGCCCTTTTTAAAAATGGGAGTAACTTGGGCAATCTTTAAAATATCTGGGAATATATTTTCTCGAAAACAATGCTTAGTCAAAGGGATGGTTATAATGTGCTTAATGGATTTTATAAGTATAGAATTAAGTCCAAAGATATCTGTGCTGTTTTTACTTTTCAGTTGGCAGATAATGTATATGATCTCAGAAAAAGACACAGAGCCAAAATCAAAAGACTGTCCCACATCCAGGCCAGACAGGATCTCCTTGACAGGCAGGGATGGTACTACTTGTTTCATGTCCAATACTGCAGAGAAAGTCATTAAATTTATTTGGTGTTATGGTGCATTGATTATTTGAGTGTTGTTTTTTTTATGTTTATTTGTTTTTGAGTTTATTACTTGCCAGATGGTTTTGGATGGATTATTAGAAGACTGTATGTAAAAATTATTAGCTTTTATTTTAGCGTCTCGTATGGCTTTTTTGTATTTCACTATAAAGGTTTTGTACTCCTGTCGAGCTCCTGCATGGCCGTACTGTTCACTCCATTCCTTGAGAAACCCAAGGTGGTCTCTCATGGCCCTTAGAGACCCATCAAACCAACTGATCTTTCTACCCTGCTCTGGCCTTAGTGTATATGTTTTTTCAGGGAGAGTTCTGGCAAGCAGTCTGGAGAATTTCTAAGAATTTGACAAATTTACTGTTGATACCAGAGTTAGGATCGTCAACAAATTCCCAGTTAGATGAGCTAATCAAATTTATTTGTTTCAGCCTGTGATTGGTCTGCAATTTTTTTTTCAACAACGGGGGCAACCCTACTACCAACACATACCTCAATTTCCTGGCCCAGATGGTCAGAGATACTTACATCCATAACAGAGGCGACAAAATCCCCAGTGCAAAAGTTCACGAACACATTGTCAAGGCAAGAGCCACCCCTTGTGGGTTGAGTTACTGTTTGCTTAAAGCCAAAGGTTTGTAAGAGATCACAAATGAATGGTTCTGTGTGGTACCAAAATGGGCATTAAAATCCCCTGTTAAAATAATGTTCTTACTGGTGCCAAACCTATTCAGAAAACCCTCCAACGCGTTGAGGAAAGTATTAAAATTGCCTCCAGGTGATCTGTAAATTGTTATTATATAAACATTAAAATCATTCAGACAAACAGCACAACATTCAAAACACTTCTCAATACTAACACTATTAACAAAATTTATGGTTGAAAAATTTAAATCTTTCCTTACATAAGCAGCAACTCCGCCTCCAGTAGTACTAACCCTAGAGAAGACACTCGCTAGCTCATGCTGATCCAACACCAGGCAGCCCTGTTCCACCTCAGTCATGCAATGCTCAGACAAGCAGACAACATCATGGGCCTTGTCAGCCAGGAATGCCTCTATTAAGTCGATTTTGTTTCTAAGGGACTGTATGTTGAGATGCAGAACCCTTAATTTCTTATTTGTTGCTTCGACTGATCCATCAAGGTTTTCGACTTCACCATAGGTTGGCGTTGGATGTTTAGAAAATGGTTCACCACCGTTCCTGCAGGCAGGCCAAAGCTCAGTTGAAATATATTTTTCCCTGGTAGATATGGGGACAGCAAGCTTAAAGGAACTGTAGATGTTTTTCCTTAATGTGTTCATTTTTTCAGACACACAGTTTTTATGTAGATTGTGAGTTTTTAGAAAGTCAATTATAGTTTGAGTTTCAGTCTCGGGTGCAAGTCCAGAGATAAAGAGGAAAGCCATTTTTTGCAGCTATTTTCAGAACCGATGGACCCATTGGTACCCCTCAGGGGTTCTGGTCGCATATTTTTGTTGGGTTTACGCTTTTTTCCGTTGAATTACTGTCCATTCCTGATTTTCAACGAAAACTCCGGCGTTCCTTTCTTCACCGCCTTGGGTCAAGGTGGACTACTTGTAATAGTATTATACTCATCACAAAACTTTACTTACATCTCTTTCCATATTTTGTATATAATATTCCTTTTTAACATCACTCTTGGGAAGATTATCTTTCAATTTTAATGCAGCATCCCTTACTTGCCTTTGTGCAGTTCACCACTAGGGCAGCTGCCGAGACAGCAGCTGAAAAAACATTTAATAAGCTTATTTTGGGAGGAAGAAGACTTACTATTAAGTGGGCAAGATCACAAACAAGGTAATCTATAAAATCATATCTGAAATTTATCAATTCACTAAGATCAATAATTATATGTAAACTCCTCACCTTTTTTTTTAGGTCTTACTGGTACAACAGAACAACAAATTGAAGAAATATATCCCGCAGTCCCCGGTCTTCCAGGCGCTCTTCCCGAACTAAGCAACAACTTTTTCAACCTCGAGCCGGGTCACATTCCGTTGCCCAGCATGCCGCCGCCCCTTTCGATCGATGTTCGGTCCCCCGCCTTTCTTTTTCAACCATGGTCCACCTCAGTTGCCTCCCTTTGCACCGCCTGTGGTTAGCAGTGCGCCCAGCGCGACTACAGTTCCTCCGGAGATTGGAGACATCACTATACCCCCTCCTGAGCCGACAGTACACTATCCGAGTCAGGATCCAGCTAGAATGGGAGCTACTCAGATTACAGGGCAGAAGCAGAAATAACATAAACAAAATGTTTGGTTAGTTTTCAATATTGCAACAATTGTTTGCTTAGCAGTCAGTTATAAGTAATTGTTTTGATAATTATAATAAATGCCTTCTTTTGTTGACATCAAATTGATTGATAATTATTATCCTTGTTTTGGAAGGTTATGACAGGTGCCTCGCTAGTTTTTATTTCTAACATACTTGTCATATTTCATTTTGAAATTAAAATAGTATTCAGGGCTGCGTTCAAGAACCACGTATAGACAAAACTATTATAATAAATCTTCGATAAAGTGTGATGTTATTTTGGCAATTTGAGGACTCACTTTGCTTTTGATGCATTATGGACATTTTGAAGGTTAAAATATGTAGATTTATACATGTAATTGCCTGAAATCTATTTGAAAATGGTTTGGATCCGGAAAAATGGGTAGGATCCGCAAATATGGAAATTTTTTTGTGATTAGAGACAGTTTCTGGTGGATTTTATGGCAGATTTTGAGGTAAAATTTTACTTTTAGCCTATTGAGGCATATAGTTTTGCGGTAAGTAGATTTATTTGCCTTTACAAACGATTTGAAATCGGAAAAACAAGCCATGCTCTGAGAATTTGGATATTTTTCCAGCGATAAATAGATATGGGTTTCTGCCGACTTTATGGAAGATTTCTAGCTAAAATTTCACTTTAAACATCAAAGTTGTAGCAAGTAGTTTCAAAATTAGAATGCAAAAAAATACTTGTAGGTATTTCATAATATTAATCTTGCAATGGTGTAGTTTTAATTTCCGTCATGTGGTCTTAAGCACACATCATTTTTTTAAACAACTAAAAATACAACATTTGTGAGGCTCCCACAGTCCAACAATGTGACAGATATAAGATGTGATTGTTAAAGTCCAATGGCGTATACAATCCTTTCATTGCCTCCCTACCCAGCAACTGCACATACATAAGAGCACAATAGTTATAATAAAGTTACTGAGTAATACCTAACTTACTTGCCAACTTACCTAATTCAGGTTTGGCTACCACTTCAAAAGAAACACCAGAGGAGGTGGGGAATGTCAAGCTTCCAGATGAAGAGGAGTTGTTACTACCAAATGAAAATGTGGGGGCTACTGAGAGAGTTGATGTGCCTAAAAATATTCAGGAATGTCATAATTTTTATAAGCATTGAACCTCAAGTATTGTTATTTAAGTCCAGAAGACGGTTGATCTTGAAGATGCTAAATTCAAAAAGATGACCATGTCTTTTATGACAATATGTTGCAGTCGAACTTCTATTGAAAAACTATTATTAATTATATTAACTGATAAAAATATTTACTTAATGAAGAAAACGATTTTGTTCCATCCACTGTCGGTATAGATGCTTCTTCATTTTCCTTAGTTGATTTGTCTGATGTACTATCTAAAACACAAAGCTACAATGAGTTCAAAAGTTTCTTAAATAATATCACCTCACACATGTCATTATATGATATATAAACTAAAATATGTTTACATTATGTAAAAGAAGAAATTGCAAAGATTACAGTAACAGTCAAGCAGAGACGGAAAAGTGACTCTAAAGTTTTGACAACTTCAAAAGAAAGAGAGATATAATATAAACAAAAAATGATTTAGGTTGTAGGTATTATAAAGAGAACATGGTTATTAGAATTTTATTTACTTTCCGAAAACGTTTGTTTTTAAAAAGTTTTATTTCGAGTTGTAAGTGTTCAGTACAAAGCTTTCTTAATGACTAACTACATTAGGCTTGGTCACGTATATATAATATTCCAGATTTTGCTGAGCTTTCAAATGACTAATACAATAATATGAATAATAGTATGAGTCATAACAACAGTAATTCAGCGGAAATGGCCATATAATTCCTCCCTCCTTAAGTCTGAGAAAATTGGGGTTTATTTTCGACGGGTTTCAATTTTATGTCCATTTTTACATTTTGCTGTGACTTCTTATATCGGTAATATATTATACCTATAATTATTAATACAAGTATAATTACACATAGTACTATAGTTACTGATATACTAGTGTTTACAATACCGAATTTTTTCAAGGGGTGCAACACTAGTTTCTTTGCACTTTCTACGTCTTCTTGTATTTTATCTAAATTTATTTCTTTTAGTTGTAAGGGTTCAATATTTTGAACTAAGTTTTCATCTATGTTTATTGTAGGCAATTTTAACCTCAAGTTGACTGTATCAGGTTTTTGAGAATCGATTGTTTTTTTTATCATAACTGCGCATTGTGCGGGCAGGATTAAGGACACTTGTTTTTACAATCTCGACTGTATTCTGGTTAGGGCATTGAAAATAGACGTTTTCTTGATTTTTTGGTATTATTATGATGGAATTATCATCAAATTGGGTAATAGATGTTTTTTCGTATTTATTAGGTATCATTGGACAATGATTTGTCAAATTAATCGTTTGAACTATACAAGGTTCATTTTGATTGAGTAATTCTTTTGGACATAAGAATATATCTTCGATTTTATGACAATCTTCCTTTAGGTTATTAGAATCGTTAGGTGACTCTAGTAGAGTTATTTAGTGTTATTATTCGATCATTGATTGGAATTGGGTACAGACAAAATAGTGTGAACTACTTAAAAGCATTAATTAAATATCACCCTGTCGTAAGTTTGAACTTGACAAATGTTATATAAACATTCACTGTTAATTATAAACAACTTGAGCGGTCGACGGGATCGATTTTAATCCTTAATGATGCAGCCATCAGCATTTTGTAGCATATAAATACGCAGGCAAACGCCAAGTTCATCAGGCTTTCGGGTCTCTCAAACCGCTCAGTCTAGTTGCGGGGCAGTACACAGGTACGTCCACTTCTAGCTGTTCTATCCCACAACCCCCATATCTGTGAACACCTGGACACGGGTCCAGGGCGATCAGGTCCTTACCTAACCTGGATGATTGTATGCACAGGTATACGACATTCGGGGGTTACTAAAAGTATAGAGAGAGTCGAATTTGTGAAGTATCAGAACTTCCAGTAAAGGGATAGTTTTTGGGGAGTTTTAAAAAGTAGTGAAAGTGCCGTAGCAATTTGTCATAAACTTAAACTAGAAAGACTTACCTTATAAATATCAGAACGAATACCTAAATAAAAGACAACTCCGCTCACATAAACTTTATTAATAAAATAGTGACGTCGCTTGCTAGAAAAACTTTTGAACTAAGCCTCCCTCGAGAAGACATGCATTTCATATTAATTGGGTATAGTGTAAACCCTTAATTCATCTATAATCTTAAACACGCTTTTATTAGTATACAGTCTAACCGTTGTTAAGTTTATTTGTAAATAAACTTGTTACTTGTTACGGCTTAATTAATTCAGGGAAAAAGGTTTCAGATAATGAAGGTCTAAGGAGAGATGCATGAGAACCGGTGTCGATAAGTAGTCGAATATTATACAAATACAAATAGTTTATTCATGCCAGTCACAAGTGAAGTGTTACATACGTCAATACATCTACACAAAAAAAAGTGTTCTAAAATAGTCACAAATTACAGTAACATTAAACTAAAACTAATTGAAGGTAAGTAAAATTTTATGAACATCCTAAAAACTAATTTCAACTTAAATATAAATACTGTTACGTTTTTCCCGTAGGTTCTTAACAGAATTACAACTTTGCTATTTTCAACTAATACTCTCTTTATTCACTACCACTGTATACAATTTAACACTCTATACTACTCTTATAACTTTACAACTAATATCAACCAACACTCAATGATTAACTGAACTGAACTAACATTCGCCTTAGGTTTGCTTATATATATAATCTCAAATCTATCACGAATATTCAGGAAGTACTCCGAGGCCACTCTATATGATCTCGACGAGGCCATCGAGACAATTCCAGTGATCCTGAAACTTCGCGACCGGCCGGACGATGAGTCATACAGATAGAGAAGCGAGGGCGGCGGCTAGTTCTATAGGGTAGCACAAAAACGTTCGGACGGTTGTTAGTCGTGACAATACCTATAATTAAAAACTGTCGACGAGACTTAATAAATCACAACACATTAAAATTTGAATTAAAATATTCATTGAATGTATAAAACGCGTTTTTAGCAAGAAAGGTCTTAATTTTCCTTTTAAAGATTTGATTGGGAAGATTCTTTACTACCTGTGGCACGGCATTGTAAAGTTTTATTGCCCAATATCCCGTACCATCCTCAGACGCTAGTATGCAGGGACCAGGTCTTGCCTATTCCTAACATAGACAAGACACTCCAACATGTACAAAGAAGGCACAGTCAAAAAACCCATCTGAACAAAGACACTCCGACAGTCATCCCTATATCCCAGTCCGCTCACCACTTACAGCTCTCCTCTGCAAACCAAAAACCCTGTGTGCGTCCGCCGAATGCCCCCACGCAAGTATTGCATATGTAATCCGGGACTGAAAGATGGCAAAAAAGGCACTCCTCAGCACACCTGTAGACACACTGCGTGAAATGGTACGAAGGAGATAAAGAGATCGGTTAAGCCTTCCCGTCAGTGCACTAATGTGCTTTCCCCATTGCAATCTTGGGTCCAATACAACCCCCAAAAAGCTCACATCTTCCTGGTTGGGAACTGTCATCTCTCGCATCGAGAAGATGACTCGACCAACAGACGTATGTTGGAGCAAAACCAGCTTTCAGCTCTCAACTGTGCCGCCATAGATCCCGCCAAAGAACCGTCCAGAGAATCAGCAGCAAAGGACACAGTGGTATCATCAGCAAA
>MU195821.1:4171-14545 GCA_016904865.1 Pissodes strobi | reverse complement strand
TCTCAATAGTAGTTCTGAATAATATTTTACTTACAATCTCATTCAGCTTAATTGTTACGCAGTTCAACAATGTAAATAGTAAATTTTTACCTACTACTATTGAGAAGATCAATACTTTTATTGGCATAGTAAAGGGGTATTTTAATTCAAGAATAAGATGCTACTGGCAACCTCAGTTGCGAGTACTTCTAAGTTCAGATCCTATGCCAGTCAATCGGTTTTTTAAATTACGAAGAAAGAAATCCCTTTCGTATATATTGAAGAATAGCCGGATAATAACGATAGGTTATTGAAAATTAGGCCACTATACCACCGAACATTAACTATACGATAAGAAGAACCACTCAACCGCGGCATCTTTGATATGCGTGTTCAGCGAGTGCTACAAAGAAATCGTAGTTTTTGCTAGGTTGCTTGGTAACGGTTGTTGGACTCTCGCAGCATTCAGGTCCTATTTCATCAAATGCTGGCCCTACTCAATACTACTGAGGTGAAGTATATACATATGTACAAGAATAGTGAATTAAGGAATGACCTTACAACTATGGAACATGGAAACAAATATAATTTATTTATATGAGAGTTCAGTGAGAGGGAATGGAGTATTGTATAGTGTACAAAATCAATGTATCTATGTGACAGTTTAATAAGATACTATGGAGTATAATATATTGAACCAAATCAAACAAAATACAAAGTCACAGCAATATTTACCGACTCATTGTTCGAGTTCACACTAAATGTATCAATAATCATACCTTTTTCGAATATCACGTGTATTTATAATTGACCTTTTTTACCTGTATCACATTTTTCGGCTGCTTAATTACTTTGCAACCTTCAATCCTTTATTATTTTATAAGTCTTGTATCTAAAATGAATGGCCTAACAAAAGTTTCGACAATGCCAACGATGCTTTAACAATATAGAATATAATTGCATATCCCTTTAACCGGTTTAGGAATTTTTGTATAATTTATTCACTTGTTTAATTTAACTCGACAATAATAGATTTAAACTTGAGTTACTATTTAACTATCAATATGGACAAATGGTTCTCCTTACTTGAATTAGGATATTGTCCATTTAACTTGTCGTTTACTGTATGGCAGAATTTACCTGCATTTTTACTGGAGAACTTGTGCTCGTCGAGCACTTCTGTCGTAGATTTTTTCTTGTCGAATTAGAACTGTAAATATCCGCTTTTCTTGGGTTAATTTATTTACAAGCTTCCTTCCGCTAGTGTTTGGGAAGTATTTAATACCTCACAACCATCTAGGAACTTGATTGTTGTACCTAAAATAGGTGGCCCAACAGGCGGAGGTATTCTATATCCATTACCGATCATTGACTCTAGAAGTGCCTTAGAAAACATACTTTTTATAAGATTCAGGAAACGTGGACCATAACACTGTAGGCGATCTACTCAATAAAATGTTCGTACCAATGAAATTAGATTCCTGTATATTCGGTAGAGTTAACATTCAGTAGATGCCGAACGCAGGTAGGCATATACAGCTTTTACAATTTACTTGAGTTACTCAAACATATATATTTCTCTATTACAGCGTTATGAAAATAGAATTAAATTTAGCAAGATAGACTGGTAAAAGCGTAATAACACTTTTTTCGAAGTGAAACGGAAACGAAAAAACTACCCTTTAAAATAAAAAGTACTTCTCGTCCGATCACTGAAGTTAAGCATCGTCGGGCATGGTTAGCACTTGGATGTGTTTAAGCTTTTTGAAGGTTTCACTTCTACCGCGTGTTAACTGCAAACATCATTTTTTTTTACTTTGTACCTATAGGTTGCAAACGCTGTTTCATTAAAATCTACTCGCTTTCTTAAAATTTTTGTTTACCCAAAGTTGGATTCAGAAAGCCTCGCAGTTTAAAGTTTCCATATAATTTTTGAAAATACATCGCCATCACAGGGAGGTGTTATATCTTATTCATGTCTTCCTCAGGGACAAGTAAGTACATTGGCAATGCACACGGTAATACGGTTATGTGCAATTTATCATACAGATGTAGAAAAATAAGCGACAAAATAAAATGCATATATAGTCATATTTAATACACACATTTAAATTCCTGTAGTGCGAAAAACGTTATAACAGGTGATAATTTGAGCAGCCACTTTAACAATCGTGATTCCTTACTTGCCTAAAAAAATTATATAAGTTTCGTATACTCCCCACAAAAGAGTACACATGCCACACAGCCGCTAGATGTGACCTTCTATGAGCCACAAGAAAGAAAGTGGAAGGCGACTTTAGTAAATAGGAAAATTAATATGAAAATAACAGACGCGACTCTTAGCAAAGATATTTTCCCGAAACTTCAAAAAAAATGGATGCCCGGATGGACAAGCTAGTGATAATTTAGCAGCAGAGTTTCAAAAATATGGACTAGTATCTCTAAACCCAGAGGCAGTTTTAGTAAGGCTCCCAAATTATGAACCATGCAATTATGATTTTATGGTTTCAGAAAGCATGATAGTTATTTTGAAAATTATGAGAGGGGTAGACAACTATGGAGTTAATAACAAAAAAGGGAAGGCCAATCTCCGAGTGAAACCCGGCATAAGAAGTAGTATAGAAGATATTTGAACTCCTATAGTAAATAACGTAGAAGTAAGTGATGCAGAAGCTAAGGAAGCTCCATGAGCTGCAAAATAATCTGAACAGAGTGAAGGAGAAAAATAAACAATTATTCCAAGTGATGGTATATTTGTTGTTACATCTTACATCACAAATTGGGAAAAATCATTTTATCAGAAAACAGTGGGTATTCTGTCACGTGCTCAAAGCTATCGATAGTAGATTACAAGTTTGTATGACGCAAACAACCTGATGTTCGTTTCGTAGATTCTGAGTAAATAAAAATAATAAAGGAAGATATTATATTCGAGGAAAGAAAAATGTCTCATTTTTGAAATTAAGTACATATAGACGTTTAGTCTTTGAACCGTTTTGATTTTCCCTTTTTTGTTAGAATGTTTTTCTATTTTTCGATTCTATTTTTTAACGTTTACAGTGTACCGTCTACCTACCTGTTCTAAACTTTATAGTCCTTATTTGACATTACCTATATCTAGTTCAAAGTTTATTCCAGATTTTGTATTTTAAATCAAATTAAAAATTTATTAAGATAATCACTTTTCATAACGTACGAGTATTTCATGTTTTTCTTTCAAACGTATATGTATTCAAAATAACAAAAATAATGACAGAACATTAAAATTTATATGATCAAGCGAGGTTTCAAAAAAGCCCCATTTGTGTTTGAAAGGTTAAAAAAATATATATATAAAAAAACTGATCACTTGAAACGCCCCCACAAAATATTTAGTTTAGATTTTAATATACCTACGTACCTCCAAAAATACTACTTTTTAATGGGGTTTTCAAAATATTAGGGCACATTTCATGGTCTATTTACTAGGCTACCGGACATTTTAATATTTGCATAATTTGTACAGGATAGCAAAAAATAACTACAAATTTTGTAAAATTGTATTTGTCTTAAAAATTTACAAGCATTTTTTATATTTCTTGTTACATTTATGGGATTGTTAGTTGAAATGTAAAAAAATTAATGGGGATTTTTTGATACTTTCAGTTTTGTCCGAAATACGACTTCTTCAAGATAATGAGTGACTTTTTTATTTATTGGGCTCAAATTCTTAAGTAAGCATTACTTAAAAATAATGACTAATATTCCTTTCGTAGAAAATATTTCAAATCCAAGGTGTTTGAAAAATTACAAAAGTTTAGTAAAGCAAAAGTTGTTAATTTGTAAATATCCTGAAAATTGTGGATTTGATTTTTTACTTACTTAAATGTGGTTCCGCTTGTTAAAGCAGGTAATGTTCGTTCCAGAATAATTACAAATAGTGACCAAAAATCTATAGTTTGCTATTAAGGGTGCGGTTTACATACAAGGGGTTTTTATTATTTCTAAAGAATATACCCTCTATTATAAAGGTTGTTATAGGCAGGTGTGTATTCAAAAGGTTTGCATAAAGAAAACATAGGAAAATAAAGTTGTAAAATTGGTCCTTTCTCAGCTTCTCCGGTGTTTTTTTACTATCTTATAACTTTCTCTTATTTAGATAGGAACTAGAGGTAAAATTATAAGGTTAGCTTCAACTATTCTACTGGTTGATGAGTCTGAAAACTATTTTTCAGTACCTACATAACCATACTTATATTTTTTTTGGGACCCTTAAAATAAAAAAGCTATAGGGGGGCGACATTATAGGGGATCACCCTGTACCTCCAAAAATACTACTTTTTAATGCGGTTTTCAAAATATTAGAGCACATTTCATGGTCTATTTACTAGGCTACCGGACATTTTAATATTTTGCATAATTTATACAGGATAGTAAAAAATACCTAAAAATTTTGTAAAATTGTATTTGTCCCAAAAATTTACAAGCATTTGTTATATTTCTTGTTACATTTATGTGATTGTTAGTTGAAGTGTAAATATGTAAATTAATTTGGGGATTTTCTGACACTTTCAGTTTTGTCCGAAATACGACTTCTTCAAGATAATGAGTGACTTTTTTATTTATTATAGCATTACTTAAAAATAATGACTAATATTCCCTTCGTAGAAAAAATTTTAAATCCAAGATGGTTGAAAAATTACAAAAGATTAGTAAAGCAAAAGTAATTTTTGTAAATTACCATGCTTTACTAACATTTTGTTAATTTGTAAATATCCTGAAAATTGTGGATTTGATTTTTTTACTTACTTAAATGTGGTTCCGCTTGATCAAGCAGGCAATGTTCGTTCCAGAATAATTACAAATAGTGACCAAAAATCTATAGTTGATATTAAGGGTGCAGTTTACATACAAGGGGTTTTTATTATTTCTAAAGAATATACCCTTTATTATAAAGGTTGTTATAGGCAGGTGTGTATTCAAAAGGTTTGCATAAAGAAAAAATAGGAAAATAAAGTTGTAAAATTGGTCCTTTCTCGGCTTCTCCGGTGTTTTTTTACTATCTTATTACTTTCTCTTATTTAGATAGGAACTAGAGGTAAAATTATAAGGTTAGCTTCAACTATTCTACTGGTTGATGGAGCATAATAAAAGAAATTCCTAGAATCGGTTCTTTGGTTTCGCTGGGTTAAGCAAGCAGTTAACAGAATTAGAGTTAGATATATTATAAGTTTAGTTTTAATCATCTCCTGGTGATGCTAACATGGTTAGCGAAACGCTTGTAGAGTGCCAAAATTCTGTTCCGGTATTGGGAATAAAATTGTGTTGTTGTGCATTTTACCGAAGGCTCTAAACCCCAACTTAGTAAAAGTATAGAGTTATGTCTGCGAAGAGGATATTAGTCAATTTTTTAAAGTACTGCTTATTTAAGGATTCTAGCCTAATAAATAAAAAACTCCCCGTTTATCTCGAAAAAGTGATATTTCGGACATAATTGAAAGTATGAAATAATCCCTGAATTTGCTTTTTAGATTTTAACTAGGAATCATTTAAATGTTGTAACCAAAAAAGGATTCCTATGTTTGTAAATTTTCAGAACATATCAAATTTTATAAAATTTATAGATACTTATACACAATATTGAAAAGACCCGGTAGCCTAGTCGAAAAACCATGAAATATGCTCTAATATTTTCAAAATCGGTCTAAAAAATATTTTTTAGGGTTGGAGATGAGTACATATGTTAAAAGCTAGACTAAAAATGGTTCATATGCATTTAAAGTGAACAACAGTTTATATCGCAAACCGGCTGTGGGGATGAAGCCAATAGTGGTGCCCTAAAAAGGATTCAGGAACCTTCATAATTGTGTGAGTAATTTACGAATAGCCTTGAAAATTATTCAACGTAGCCCACGCAACGCTGTCTGAAAACTTTCGCAATTTTCCGGTTTTCCATTAGGACTGTGTTCAAAAGATATATTCGATAACGTTATTTTTACTACTGCACTAGCATATGCATAATGTCCAATCCATCTTCAGCTGCTTCCGAAATTTTGATAATTGAAATTTTGACTAACTCCTGGCCAAGATAGCTTGATTATTTAAGGTTTAAAAACAAGTTTAATTTGGAGTTGTTGGATTTAAAAAATATTTATTTTAATTTATTTAAATTGACAACGGAACTAAAATAATCAATAATAAATTAAACGATTCGGCGAAATGAAATAATTCCAAAGCATTAGGGTAAATAGTAGAGTTAATTAGTTAATGTATGCTTAAAGTGGTCTCCATTTTCTTGAGCCCAAAGTTGGTAACATTTTTCTAAGTTCTTGACTGCATCGCTTACCACAAAAGGATCATTTTTATAGCACTAATTTGGATCAAAAAGACATCCTGAAGGAGTTCATTGTTTGGGAAAGTAGAATTATCATCAAAAAGACTGCCCTTAAATGTCGATCCATTAACATTAAAGTAAGGTCTGGGCTATTTGGCTATTTGGGGTCATTTGATATTCCCATATCTTGAAATAATTTTTTCTCACATTTTTTATATTATGAGGGAGAGTCCCATCTAGTTGCTAAATCAATCTTTTTACGTGAATTAAAGGGATTTCTTCCATATATTCTTCAAATTCGTTGTTTAAAAATCGAAGGTATCCCTCTCCCGTTAAACTCCCTTCATAAAGTAAGGGTCCCAAAATAAAATTATTAATAAAACCACACCAAACCCTAATTGACCAACTACCCGATGACCTTATAATTCTTGTTTGATGCGGATTTGTTTGAGACCAATAGTGACATTTTTTTCGGTCCACACAATTTCGTTAAAAAAATTCTATTTCGTTTCAGTTTCTGCAGCATTAATTCGGCATAATTACGATCTTTCCCGCTTATTGTCTCCACTTAAAAACTAGACTTTTGTGAATTTAATAGGTCGGCATTTATAAATTTTTATATCCAAAGTTTTACTAGGAGTGGAAATGGAATATGTTGGATTTTCTAACCTCATAGCTTAATGGAAAATATAGATGTTAAAATTTTAGCCCACTTCCTCTGCAAGTTTTTCAATTAGTGCTTAAATACATTGACAAGAGTGTTTTCAGTTAGTGTTTGACGATTTCCATATGCTCTATGGTATATTTGCGTTTAGCAATGCTTATTTTTATTACTGTTTAAGTATATATAACATTTTTCTTTTACTGTTGGTCCATTTTTTAAGAAAATAATAATTGTCTTAATTTTTAACAAGTCAGTATATCAGCTATTTTTATACTGTCATAATATATTGTCATAAGTTGTCCGGTCGTAGGTCTTCTAACGTTTGATATGGTATTTATAATAATTTTATCAGAGTCAAGAGTTGGCCAAAATTCGGATTTTCAATTATTATCAATATTTCGAAAACAATTGCAGATAGGTTTAGGACATTATACATGAAATGTATTTAGATTTATCTCGAAAATCTAAAAATTTAATAATATACAGGGAGTTCCATCTGAAAAAAGGCAACTTTGCCTTGGCACTTACCTATGGCGCACTCTGTATACCAAAAACCATCTTTCGATGGCGCTTTACAATAACCGTGTGTCAAAAACGTGAAATAAACCACTTACTTATTGGTCAAAATGTGGCCAACGACCCTGGTCAAGGTCATTGATTATAAATGCTCCTCCCTTTTATTTTATTTGACATTTGGGGAAAAGTAAAATCAGCGAAAATAAAAATTGTGCGAGCAAAAGTGCTGTAAAAAGTGCGTGTAAAAATACAATAATTTTTATGGTAAATTTGCCTATTGTTTATTAAAGCGTTTTAGTGAAATTGCAAAATATTATTTTATTACTGGTACTTTTACTATATAGTATGTACAGTTTCTATGATAATACTTTGGGTGAGTAAAATTACAATAAAATGGCATATGCCAAAGGTAAATTTGCTCATCGTTTACGCTTAAATTACTTTTAGTTTACTCCGCCGCCGTAAATTTATTGTGGAATCACATCAATATAATAACTTTTCTATTAAAATCGCTGCAAATGCTTCCGCTATTCCATGTTTATTATAAGAGGAAGCACTGCGCAGTGCGCCGGGCGAAATCTATTGTACTTCATCTCTCGTGTCCTCCATTACAAATACAATTTCGGTTCCTGCGTATTTTGTGATGGTCACTGACATTTGACATTATAGTGGTGTTGTTGTATTGTTCTGAAGATTAAACGCTTCAGTGGGTTGTTTTTGTGTTTTCATAGTTTTTTTGTATCTACATACATTTAAAAGTGACTCTTATGAATTTGAATAGTACAAAGTTATCTTCTTCGATATTTATTTTCAAAGGTATGTGCGTATATCGTCCATATTTTGACTTTATAGATATTTTAAATCTGTTTATGTTTCCTATATAGAGAGTTGCCTTAAGGCTGTATTTTATCCTTCAGGAATTCGCTTTAAGTTTAGTATTTTTTGTTGTTTAACATATACAGGGTGAGCCCCTGTAATGTCCTCCCACCCCGAAAACATTGTTAATTTTTTACCTACAGAAAAACTACCATGTAGGGTTCTTCGTCTACTTTTTGTAGAGAAAAAATAAAAATATTTTTTCTTTACAAAAATTAATAGATTTAAAGGGGGGTGGACATAATAGAGGTTCACCCTGATGTATGTAACATTATTTTGACTTCGTACCTGATGTAGAGAGTTTCCGTATGGCTGTATTTAGTTTATTTTTAAGGATTTGCATTAAAATTACTATTTTTTGTTGTTAAGGTTAACAGGCGTTTAATGTTCTAATAAAAAACATTTAGCCAATTGTTTTATTTATAATCAATACCTTAAAGAGGAAGTTTAATTACAAATAACTAAGGTAAGTAGATATTATTATAATTCTCGTTGTAAACTTAAGTAAAACTATTGTAACATAGTTGTAAAATTACCTTCCATTTACAGTTTATCCCAGTAAAATGTTTATAATAGTGTTGTGATTCCACATGAATTTTTGGTGTAAATATACATTCCTTATGTAATTTTATTGAAAATTGCATAATTATTTTAGTAAGTTTACAGCAGACTTACATTTAAAAAATGTAATGTAATGTAAAATTACAAAAAATAATGAAAAGGTCGTATTTTAATTGCAAATATAAAGTATTATTACAATATTATCGTTGTAAACTTCAAGTAAAGGTATTGTAATCTTGTTGTAAAATAACCTTCAATTTACAGTTTGTTGCTGTAAAATGTTGGTAATAGCGTTGCAATTCTACGAATTAAATATGTAATTTGAGTGAAATAATTGTGTAATATTACATTAATTTACACTGCGAAATCACTATATCACAATTGCTTTTAACTTACAATGACTTTGTAATATTATTATAAAGAGTAAATTTACTGTAAATATCGTAGACATTAAATGACCTACGATATTTCTAGTAAATTTACATCATTTATTTTTACAGTGTAGATTTATCTCGAAAACTAAAAAATTTATTAGTATATAGCGTGCCCCATCTAAAAAAAATAATATTGTTTTGGCACTTGCTTACTTTCTATACCCGAAACCAGTTTTTTGGCGCTTTACAATATAGCCTACAA
Organism: Pissodes strobi; assembly: GCA_016904865.1. Classification (NCBI taxonomy): domain Eukaryota; kingdom Metazoa; phylum Arthropoda; class Insecta; order Coleoptera; family Curculionidae; genus Pissodes; species Pissodes strobi. Next base: position 5,000 of record MU195821.1, on the reverse strand, counting down.
ATGTTATATTTAAACCGTGGGTCAATAACGTCAAGGAAACTAGTTGCCTATTGGTCAAAATGTGGCCAATGTCCCCTGTACTTTCTTGGGTAATCTCTCGACTCATCTTAACGCACTGATTTTTTTAATGTTGAAATTAACACTAAATAAACATTAATTTCAAGTTGTTTTGTTAAAATATGTTTTTTAAATCTTTATTCCCAAGAAACCGTCCCATCTTATCGCCTATCTATTTTTAAACACTTGGCTGATTTTTGTGTTTACTTTAATGTAGTTCCCAGAAGTAATATATATTACCAATACAAAATACATGCCAAACTAGAGTACAAACAATATCAAGTAGAGTCACTAAGCAAAATCGTTTTGATTGTTTTACATCAAACGCAAAAGCCGCCGCATACCTGCAGCCGCAAGAAGTCTGTCGGCCCCAAGGTTTCGGAGATATTCAAAAAGTATTCGCTTATGCGCTTTCCTCGATTTTTATTTATACATGATACAACGCGACGCGACATATATACAATCTCTGAGCGTTTGCACACTCACTGTCCCCCGTAGCAGAGCCACCGCAGGTCACGAACCAGATTAATCCGGATTCGCTCCGACGCCAAACGCTGTCGGCGAAATTCGAAATTTATCTCCAGTGAACCCAGTGGCGAAGCATACGAGTAGGTAAGGTAGACATTTTCTACCCAAAAATTGTCTACAGTTATTTGCCATTAATTAATTTCATGAAATTGTACTAACTGTTTAATTAAAATTTAAAAAAATCGTAATATAAAGTATATCTATTACTGTAATGTAATTTATGTAATCCTAACTCCAAACGAAA
>JAEQML010074145.1:0-14546 GCA_016904865.1 Pissodes strobi | reverse complement strand
ACTATTGATAAACACGCACCATACTATATAGCAGCAGCACAATTAAAAATCGTTTGTAAATAAGAAGCGTTCTCTCATAATCAAAATGGCGTGAGTTTTACTAGTAACACGATTTTTTCTCCACAAAAAGAAGAGGAATTGGCTGAATATGCTCAAGAAATTAATAGACGTTTTTATGGTATAACCATGAAAGAAAATGGCAAAATTGTATAAAAATCCGAAATTTCCGGATTTTTTAGGGCAATAGCCGTGGCTTCGGACGAATTTGTCGTGGATTTTGAAGCAAAAATTCATTTTAAATTCAACCGTCTGTTAAAAATAAGCTATGCTATGGATCCAAATACACTGCGAATATAATATAATGAAAATCTAATACCACCCTAGCGGCTAGCTTTTTAAAAGCGCCATTTGAGTCGTTGCATTCGCAGCCGTCCTCGATTAGCTTGCTCCTCAATGCGCACGGGTTATAATGTCACATCGGTTTACACATTCCGTCCCCACATTTCCGTCCCATTTGCCGAAGATTTACCCTCATACCGCCGCGTAAGATGTTTACACATCAAAACAGAAAATAAATATATATGATTGTACATTATAGTTATTATTATCAATTAATTATCACAAAAATAGGAACTAAAACGTGATGTGCAATATGATGCAGCTTTGCTATATATTATTAAATTTGATAACATTATTTACCAAGACATTTATTTTTAATTAAGGATTTGCTTCTAATAACTTAGTGAAAAGTTTGACCTGGAGGAATCGACGGTGAACCCTGAGCCCGCAGATTCGGTACCGAAAGCCGGAGATGCCAGGTGAAATCCAGAGAGGTGTCAAACCTTGGCGTTTTTCTTAAACTGGATGAATATAGTTTTAGATAAAGCATAGTATTTGACTCGCATATAATGCCCACATTGAATATGGCCTACCTACATCACATGCCCGTTGAATAATATACTATTATTTCACTAGCGTGTTAAATTATAATTATTGATGTTCTAGTTTGGGACTAATCGCCCCACTGGACTACTTTTGACGGACTGATTTATGACTCTTTAATTTCAGTTTGAAACAGACTAACTTAGTTAGACCTTTTAAATCCAGAATTAAATAAAATAAAAGAATACGGTACTTAATACAAATCCGGAGTAACCAGGCCATTGATTTCTGGTGCTGCCAATTTATTTCAATTCTAATGTATTAGTTGGCATACAAATATTAATACAACCGGGTTTATTGTTAGATATTAGATATATAAAGAGATATCTAACTATTACAATTTATTTATGGCTCGACAATAAATAAATGTGTGTCGTATAACATCCCAAAAGCGAAAATTAAGATTTATCTCGGGAGGTGGCAATAACAGTTCCGTGTTTATTTGCGTAAGAATACAATTAAGCTCTTCAACACTTGGCTGGAGACATTCATTCCCATCCAGCACCGTATTAATCGCAATAAATCGTATGTAACCATTTAGCGATTTGTTTCAGATGTATTCATTGTTATTATTAATTTTATCGATTATCATTCACAGTCAGTGATAAAATATTTGTCACTTAACCCTCTGACTCCTTTTTTCTAAACTTTTATTCTCAAATTGTTTTTAAATACATTAAACTAAGCAAACTAAAGATAATTATTATTGTTTTTTGAATTTGGATTAAGTCGAAAAGGACGTCCTTTTAAAATGACGGTAGGGCTATACACCACGTATAATTATTATTTCTTAAATCATTTATGACCACAAAGGTGAGGGTGGTAATTAACTTTATAATTAACTACTTTAATTAGTGGACTGTATTAAAATAGAGTGTTGGGAGTTTTATTCATAGGGTGTGAATTGAAACATGTATTTTAGGTATTACGTACTTTAATAATGCAAGAATTAATTTGCATTAAATATGATTAATATATACAATAATTTCTAACTACTTTCAAGCATTCATCCTTTCACACATTAAAACTAAAAAGGTACTGTACATACGGCTAACTATGACTAGATGTCTAACTAAACTTCTCGATTATTTAAATTTAAAATGAACTAGATAATTCCTTTCTTTTCTGAATTTAATTAACGTTCTTTTTCAACTAACTACCTTTCCGTTCACACAAAATACCTTGTACTTTCCGTCTTCTTCGATTCTCTCAATTTACTTCACCAGGGATATAGATAAGACTTCGAACATTTGATTCGAATCTCGAGTAGATGAATAGATTTGTCTACTTACAAATTTCCATTCGCCATTTTACCTTCTATCTACTACAACAGCAACAGGAGAGACGAGACGCTATGGCGTTTCTGTCTTCGAGAAAATGTGTTAGAACGCCCAAAAGAGTTATTTGTCCAAGCTTGGACAAAGAGAACCGAGTTAGAGCAAATAATTTCTAACTATCTGTGCAAACAAAGTGAGAAAATGGCCCAACAGAATTTGGCGCTAACGGAGCTACAACTTTTTAGCTGCTGTTTGAGTGAGCGAATGTACTGCACCAAATTGAATTTTTCGTACCGGCAGGCGGCAAACTGAAATAGAGAGGGAAATGCGCGAGATGCATTTTGAAAGGGTAGAAAATGTTCTTTCTTTATTTGACATATTGCTGTTTACACAACATTGACAGAGACGAAGATATATTAAATTTAAACGTTTAGAAACTTTTTCCTTCACAGAGAATGACAATTTGCTTTTCGCGATTGTTTCATATAATGAAATCTATTATACCGACAATCCAGGTTCGGACTAAGGAGAAACTGAAAGTTGAAGCTTCAAATACTCATTTACCTGGGGTGAAATAAAGATATTCTGAGTCTAATTATGGCTCATTCATACTACGGACATACAGGGTGTTATCACCAAACTATACGGTGAAAAACGACAAGTTAATACAATTGTTGATGTGTTTCCCCAACACTAAAAATGCAAACTATATTTTAAAAAAGGAGAGTACGTAAAATTAGCGTACTGATTTTCTAAACAATTAAACTTTGTGATATTTAATAAAGCAGGTACATTTACGGCATACAATTTTTTTTATGACATGCAAAGCAACGTCCTTGATCGTCGTTGTATAATATACTAAGTGATCAACCTGGTCATAAAGAGAAAATTACTGTAAATTTTTGAGAGGTTTTGATCACCCTTTTTAGTTCGTTTGTACGTTTTCATCAACTCTGTCGCAACTGACCTTCGAAATTCTAATAGTCAATTTGCCGTCATTGCCGTTATAGAAGTGCCAAGCATTTTGCATTTTCTTGTGGCAGTGGCACATACACTAAAGGGAGATCCTATGGAAATCTACGAGCGGTGTGTGTGCGAAGATGTTGATTGGCACGGTTCTTGAATAGCTGTAGGTTGTAATTTGGGGGATACAGATATCCTGTAAGTGAGTTCCACAGTGAAGCAGTGCGCCAGACAAAGGGTCCTTGTAAATCGATGTTCTAGGCGTTTCCAGTTGTACGACGAACGGGTGCGTTCTTGCCGTCTGTCGTGACTGTCTTGACAGGCGTTGCAGGGGGCGGGATGAGGCGGCCCAAATCTGGGAACATCTGCCGTAGAAATGTCTGTAAAATAGGGAGATCTCGGCTACATGTATGCGATATTTCAGACTATCCAGATCCCGGGTCAACTCGAAGTCGCTTATTTGTATCGAGTCTACGAGATCCCGACTTTTTATAGCGCGACTATAATATAAATATGCAGGCTTTTCATATTTTGGGTTAGTGTTGGTTGGTTGCGTCCCCGTAGCGAGCGAAGCGAGCGGAGTACCATGCATCAAGTGTTCAAATATTTGGAGGAATGTAACAGGGGTATTCTGGCTAACATTTATATTACAGTCAGGCTATAAAAAGCGGTTTACTGGACGCTCGATACAAAAATGCCTCCGGATCGCTAACGATACGCACAGCTCTCTTCTGAATGGAATCCAGCAGCTTTAGAGTGTGCTACACCCCAGATGTGAGCAATATTCTAAGCACGGTCTAATTTACGCTTTGTAAAGCAAGATTAGCTGCTGCGGTGTATACAGTTTTTTGTTATGAAATAGCGCACCAAGCTTCTACGAAGATGGTTTTTGCGATGTTAGCAACGTGGTCATGCCAGGACATATTGCTGTTGACCGAGACACCCATTAGTCCGATTGACGAGGATGAAGGAATGCTCGATCCTGCCATAAGGATGTCAGGGCCCGCCGTATTGACTTTCTTGGTAAACGTGGCTGCTTGAGTTTTTGCTGCATTGAACTGGACCAAATTTATGTCGCCCCAAGTTCGAACTTTCTTGAGACCTTATTTAATTGTTGTAATCTGCTCCTGTCTGCGGTGATAAGTCTCAGTCGCTGGTAAAGGTTTTTCTGATCTAAATTGGGAGACAAAGGTACTGTCATCTATAAAATTGTAAACAGGATTATTGGTTGCGGCCAGCAGGTCATTAATATAGATGAAGAGCAGAGCTTGTGAAACTATTGCACCCTGAGGCACGCCCGCATTAATGGTGAATGTGTGTGGCTGAGATGTGTCCATCAACTGCAACGTGCAACTCGATAGTTCGAGGGCGTCGTTCTCTTCCCTTTTTTGGAACAGGTTGCACTCGAGCGACTTTCCAAGAAGATGCGCAAATCCCTGTTTGGTAAGACAGAGACGAAAGTCTGGGAATGTGGGTGTTAGTTCGTTGGCGCAGACCTTTAAAACGATGGTTATACCTCCTATATTTTCGTTGTAGGATTTCATAAGTTGTGGCTCATCTAGTAGTAGCAAGTAGTAAAACATATTTGAATATTCTTAGGTGATTTTTGAATCGAGGATAACAAAAGTCAAAACAAATCTCATCTGTATGTTATGTGCGATACCGATAAATCGACTACGTTGCTGATATGAACGACACAATGTGGGTGGCAAAGTCAGAAATTGTAGTCCGTCATACGCGGCATTCTCTAGAACGCAAAACGACACTCCGTCAATTCAATCGTGTTTAATCGTTTCCATTTTAAAACATATTTAGGTCTCCGTCAGTATTGTACACAATAATGTGTCAAATAAAGAGAAAATACAGTTTCTACCCTTTCAATCTCAAATGAATTCGGCATAATACCCCCCACTTTTCATTTTGTTTTGCCGCCCGGCGGCCAACTAGAAGTTAGAAGAAGAAATTAGTTCAGTCAGTGCATAGCAAACACTCATCTGCGTAGGATCCCTCCTAGATTTTCGCGTCGAAAAACATCTAGCCTTGTCCTAGCCCTGTTTAAGGCAACTAATTAGTGTTTCGCTCATTTTGTTAGTTATTTTTGTGTACGGATCGGTCCTGTCACCGCTCTCTAGCCTCTCAAAGTGCAGTTTAGACTTTCACTCAAGCAAGAGCGAAAATTCTCGTTCTCATCTTCGCGCCAAAAGGTCCCACCCTTTTAAGCAATTTCTCCATTTGTATGCACAAATATTAGGGAATATTTAGTGTACCTCTGTTATTTTTGTCCACGTTGGACAAATACCTCGTTTAAGCGTTGTTAACGCAATTCCTTAGGGCCAGAAACGACGTAGCGTCTCGGCTTACCTGTCCTGTAGTTGAAGAAAAGCAGTAAAATGGCGGTACCGAATTTGTAGCTCAAATCGTGCCTGTAAGATTCAAGTTAAGGATTTGAAGTCAGATCCCTGCCTGGTTGAGGGGAAGTAGAGAGAAGCGTAGATCAAGGTATTTTGTAGAGTGAAAGTAAGTTGAAATTTTAAAGACACAAGTTTCATTTAAATTGACAAATCAAGACTTTTTACCAGATATTAGTAATTAAGAAACCTTTTGTAATATTAGTTGTATGTGTGAAAGGATGAATGCTTGAAATTAATATAAAAATACTGTATATATATATTTATCATATTTAATGCAATTTACATCTGCATTATTAAAGCAAATCAAAATGATTACATGTTTCAATTCATCCTATAGATAGAATCTCGCTACCCTATAGTAATACAGTTCAATAAAAGTGGTTAATTAATAACTAATATACCACCCCCTCTTTTATGGTTTTAAGCAATAATAAAATCAATTGTTTATTCCGACCAAATATATAAAGATGCAAAATACTGCCAAATAGTATGGTCATGTGCACTAAGCACGCCACATAATGCACCTCAGTATTGTTTTCATAATTAATAAAGCAAAAGTAAAACAAGCAAATTAATATGAAAAGCACAAAATATGAATTTGCTTCGACGGTGTTTTGATTTCGTTTTTTTTTGTCCTATTTTGTTGCATGCATTTTATTACATATATTGAATAATATGGTATTCAGACCATGTGTGCAATTCTCGGCAACATTATTTTTGTAGCGAGACTAGCAAAAATCTAAATAAAACTAGCCTCGCAGTTACGTGCTCCGTAAAATAGACAGCATGCATAGCACATTTTTTCATTTTAGATAATTGACGTTGTTACCAGCAATTAAGCTGGTGAACCTAGTTATGTAGTTAATTAGTTCCGTCGTTTATTGACTGGTTCATTTTCTTATAACGGTATTAAAATAATTAGTTATTTAAGTTAGGTATGTTCTAAATTTGATTAGTATCACGTTGACTTCTGTTAAATTGCATAAAATGTGACATTTGACATATGATTGTTGCTAAGAGTTTCTGTACTTTCTCTGTTCGCTTATTATGGTCATACATCAAAATGCTGCTGTTAAGTCATGTGGATCTCAAAATTTTTCAGAAAAAGAACACACCTGCTGTAACATCAATATTCGACATAACTTGTGTTAACGAAACAACACATATTATTTAGGTTGTCCATTTAATTCTCCGGTCTTCGATTGTAGCGTTATCGTTAATTCAGTGAAAACTTAGATTGGCGTTATGTTAACGAGGATAAAGGGACAACATTCTAAAAATAATTTGGCTTACACAAAGTGTCCCAAAAAAGCGTGCCGCATATTATTATATTTTTTTAAATGGAATGACCTACTTATTTTTATTGAAATTAGTGCCCTATCGGATCCTTTTTTCAACCTTAAAATATTGTTGCTGTAAAATGCGACGTTGCCAGGTTATTGAATTTTAATGTTTTTTTTTTGCCGAAATCATTACCTTATTTAAATTTTAATTTTTCCGTTATTTTTCATTTATCTCTAGTAAAAAATGGTAAAAAGTATAAACTGGAATCATTCTATCTTACAAGAATGCAATGTTGTGTGTTCCTTAATTTTTATTTAGATATTAGTATATTCAATTTTGTTTACGCCATTTTTTTAAATGACGCCCAGTATCTAATGGCATGTATCAATAGAGGGTTCATTTACCTTTAGAATGCTACTAATATATGCATACGCTTATCTTTACCACTTTTAAAAAAAATTGAAATTACCTTTTTTTTTCCTATGCGTTTTCATTTTTACAAGGGGACAAACCAATTTTGATTTTTCATATGAAGTATGAAGCCAGTGGGCGCTTTGCTGCTTTAATCAACTTGCTTTGGAAGATATACCAGTTATTGACGTTTCATAATCACTTAATTGCCGATTATCGTGCATCAAAAGAAATTTTTTATTATAATTTGTGATAATGAATTTACTCTTACTGTAAATGAAACAAGACCATTAAAGGAAAACTTTTTATTTACATAAAATTACCTTTTATAAATAAATTAACAATATTTACAATAAGATTAAGTGATAACGTTATTGGTGAATATTTTGGCAACTAATGAAGAAATGCTGCAGACACTAAATGACAGATTCGATCTTGCTGGAAGCGTAGCGTTAAGCCTTAAACGTTGGGCGCTAATTATGTAACACGATTTGTCAATTGCTCAACAGGTTAACTCATCGGTTTTAATTTTATTTAAAGCTGTGGGTCTATGTGTTGTCAGTTAGGTAAAGGCGCTACTAATTTTTTTTTATTAGGAATTTATCAATGATTATTGATCATTGAAATTAGGGTAGTAAAATTGAGAAATAGCCTATATAAGAACGTTAAAAAAACTGAAGGTATACGAATTAGTTACTGTCTAGATTACAGCTTACCAAAATAAACATCAAGATTCCAATTAAATTATTTATTTAAATATGAAAAACTTACTAAAGCACTTAAAAGCCAAGTAATTAAGTTGGGTTTATGGTATGGCTCTGAAAGTAATGAGAGGGTTGCACTCGTTGAGATTATCAGACTATTAAATGAAATTAAATTAAGCTAAGTTATTTAGTTTTAATCTAGGTCCTATATCCTTAAGATTGCCTAGTTCCTGTCCGGAAATAGTTTTAACTAAACCTCGAATTCTAGAGATTCTAACTAATCGTAGTTAGTCATAAAGTACCAAAAATAAGCAATATTTATCAAGCAAACTAATCTAAATTGATCCCATGGCAGCGATTATATCAATATATCAATAAGCAGTTAATAGAGATTATTAAATCAATGAATTACTCTATAAAGTAAGTATATATAAGCCTGGCGGGTAAGTACATACCGGGAACACGAATTGAGCTCAGTTCGATGTTAGTGTTAATGCGAAAAATTGAAGTTGCAAATAGCAGTTATGTGATACAAGTTACTGCCATGAGGCTTACAGCCAATTACGTTAAAAGTTATTGTTAAGGTAGGTGAGTGTAATACACAAGTAAATCAAATAATCTTGGAAGCGTTATCAAAACATTTACTAATTAAGGTAATACTATATCGGTAATAAGGAAAGTCAATATTAAATAATCGACAAAGATAATAAATGCCTTAATGCCATCCAACGATAATTTCAATAACTCAATAAACTAAAACAGTAAGGCATGAGATATAATAACAGACCACCACAGGCAGGTAACAGTAAATTAATTAGTCAAAATGAAATATAACGAAAATATATACAATAAAGAAAGCAAACGACCTACAGTCGGTTATCAGTAAATTCATTAGCCAAAAAGGTAAATAACGATAATAGTGATAATAAGAGGTTATTAATAAGGGAAAAAAGTATAGGCCCTACTTGTTCCTAGTAGATTTGCAGGCACTGGCGCATCCTGCGATGCTACGTCTCCACCAGGTGCTCGTTTTATCTTGACAAAAGGCTAAATGGCACCGGAAACTCGCTAGTTCGGCAAAGAAGGGCCGCTGGCGGACGTTCAGGCCCAAAGGGAGGAAATTCTATCATACAGAACGACCGTAGTTCAATTATAAACAATTGTCTAAAATAGAAACACAAGTGTCCAACATAATTGGCAACTCTATTTTTTACGTTTAATTGACTTGTTTTTTTTTTGCGATTTTAACGACTTTTAGGTACCAATTGGGCGTGGCATCCCCAAATTTTTTCACTCCCTCCTCTACACCTGCGGTCGACCATGCTAGTTTGTTAACGTTATAATGTCGTGATCAAATGCCCATTGTATTTGTCATTTCGGTCCTGGCGTTGTAACTGACTTAAACAGTGCATCACGAATTAGCATATTATTTGCTTCTCTTATCGGAACTTCACACTCGCGAAATCAATTAGGTGTCGTGACTTTTGGGTCACAGCTGTTTCAGCATATTTAACCGATCGAGGTAGGTATCTTGTTCGAAGATATACCATATTAATAAATGCACTGGTTGCAGGCAAATTGTACCGTGACCAGAATTCATTTCTAGTCCGACTAAAAGTGAATTCAACTGCTCAAATCTAGTAATGAAACAATTATTGTTATGATTAGGATCAATAAATGAAAATAATAAAATATTAAATGTCAATTATGAACTTTTATAAAAACAAATATGCTAATCCAAATGGACATTTTTGTGCAAGTGAACCGTAATTTTAGCTATAAATTTACATTCACATAAACCGATTAAAAATACAATATCTGACATCTGGAAGGTGATGGCTGTTCAGTACTTCTTGTTGATGATTTTGCAATTTCGACTACAATTTTGGTGCACACACACAATAATTGCTTTTTCAATGATAAAGCGAATCGACACTTATGCTGCGCATGTCGGGGTGAGGATAATTAATTAATTAAAATTTCGATAATAAAGAAGCAACCGAGATATGTCTTTCTGAATGACCTGGACCAGCAAACACTTTAAATACAAAATGCTGGCGAACCAAAAATAAACTTTATTACACCCTAATTAGAAGAAATACGAAAATAACATACCACATAAAACAAGATGGTGGACGTGTGTTTGTTGTTATTGTAATTGCGAGGTTAAAGGTAATCAAGCCTTATTATCGTTTGCATTGTCCGCTGTGTTACCTGTAAGTTTGCCTTGTATGTTCAAGTTCAAGTTTAAACTTAGGACAGTGTGACAATTATTATTTAGTAGTTTATGCATTTTAGTATAATTTACACATGTCCCCTCGTTGATAACGTTGGACCCCAACCTTGATGGATAGTTCATGGGCACACAGAGGTTGTCCTGATCTTTCCAAAGAGCAATATGGCAAAATGTTTGCATTGTACAAGAAAATAAAGTCACATAATTAGGAGTGAAAAATCTGCAAAAAAACTGAAGTTAAGCGCCTATCCTTCTGTCCAGGTTCCATTGGTCGCGGAAATTCATTTTGAAATTGCTGAAAAAAAAATCGGTCTTTCTGTTGTAACCTATATAAACGATCTGCTTCTTGAGCAAAATAATTGTTTACAGTCTTCTCAAACTGAGATCAGAAAGTCAACATGTCAAAAATAGCGATATCGAAATGTTGTAAGCTAAAGTTGGTGAGCTACAGAATGATATTCATCAACTTAAAGGAACAGATACAACCAACCTGTCATCCAACAGTAAAAGGCTGATGCATACAAAACCCTATGATTTGTATGGTGAAATGCAGGAGGGGAGTCGTAGCGTTCCAAGAATACCATGGTGTTTTTTAATGTGAAAGAGAGATCGTCTAATGTTAGCGACCGATGAACGATGGCAGGGGTCATATTGTGGAGCTGCCAAATAAATTGGAAGTGCTTTCTGTAATCAATAAAGTGCTTAGTGTTGGTCTGATAAGGGCTAAAGCCGAGGCCAGTGTTGGTTATCTTTCCTGAAACAACTATAGCCATAGATTGCCTTAAACATTTGCACATACCCTGGGACTATTCAAAGAAAGTTAGACTTAACTTAGACACACTAGAACTAGATGAACGCAGAAAGATCGGCGAACAAAACATTGGCATGCGTTACAGCAATGAAAGTCCATTTATTGCTAGATTATCAACAACAAATCCAGTAACTCACTCATTTTGAGGATTGCTCATAAAACTTAAGACGATATATTTATTCTCGTTTTCCTTGCCAAATGGTGTAGTGTTTTTGTCAGAAAGATGGCTAACTTGGAAAATATCAGACTCAGACGTGTTTGTCGTTTGTTTAGTTTTAACATTGAAGCTGTGAAACAACTAACAAGCAACGTGGGGGTGGCGTGCTTTTAAGACTGACTATGATTCTTCTGTGAACCATGCAAAATGTATATTTGACTGTGTTTACATTCCGCCAAGATCCCAATATTAGTTACTTTTTTATCACATTCAGTTTGTGAAGAATATTCAGAAGAAAAACTTAATATGAGATTGTGACAGTATGATAGTTAAAAATGTTAATAATGATATGCTTTGTGATGCTTTTTCGTGTTTGCGGCTATCCCAATTTAATTATTATTTGGCCCCATTCTAGATCTATGCTTTTCTAACTGTTAATTGGCATCTCTGATGAGTGCGGCGGCGCCTTAACTGGCTGTGATGACTATATACTCCGCTTGAGTATTGTGTTTTGAGTTTTGACTGTCAGTATATTGATTCAATAAATGAGTCACGTTACCATTTGAAAAAAGTCGGATTATGGTGGTTTAATGAACTATTTGGTGTGTTATAACTGGGCCGAATTGTACTGCCTTCAGGGTATTAACAAGATTGTGGATATATTTTATGACATCCTTTGGGAGGTATTAGATATGTTATCACCAAAGCTTGTTGTTAGGTAATCCAATTTTTTCGTTTGGCCCTCTTTGGAATTGAAGTCTAAAATTATAGTTAAAAAGACGGCACACAAGAAGTATAAAGCAACTATCAGCATGGTGTCCACTCTGCCAAACCTTAAAAGCGCCACTCGAATTAGGAACACAAATTTATTTCTATTACACTACTTTGAAACTACGAAAACTTGCAAATACTATAACTTTACAAATTTTTAATTGACTTGGAGCATCACAAGCTGCTAGTTTTATGATAAGATTTTCAAGAGCGAATAAAACCTGAAGGTTACATATACACAGGAGGCGGAATGTTACCTTGCCCATAAACAAGCCGAAATTTAAGAAGGTTACAATATAGGATGAAGCAACTCTCTTCCTCTTTAGTAGAAAATGATAACAATTTTATCAAGGTTTTACAGGAAGGCAAAATCTTGTTTCATGATGAGAGAGAGTCCTCCCGGAAGCGCAGTATTGATCGGTCGTTAACTGTAGCGAAATTTAACAAGGTTCCGTTTTTAGATGATGCAACACTCATATCTCACATCTGTATCTTTAAGGCAGACAAGGATAGGAAATGTATTAGGATTTTATAGGGAGGCACAATTTTATTTCACGCTCAGAGAGAGCAACATTCAAGTCTTATGTCTGTATATTTAAGGTAGAAAGTGATACGAAATGTATTAAGATTCTACTGGAAGGCACAAACTTATTTCACCATGAGAGAGTGCCTTCCCGGAGGAGGGATTCTACCTCCGAGAGGAACGCTCTCATGAGTACACTACTACAATGAGTTTGAAAAATTGCGTATCGAATGTGAAGAACTGACTATTTGCTGCTGTTTTATACCCATTATGTGTCCAATGTAGAGTAAAATATAAATTAAAATGTAGGAGCGTTTTGGAAAATTGTCAGTAATTAGGCTTAAGGAAAAATTGACATTACCCATTCCTGTGTGATCGAGACGAGACGAGATGTGAAACAATAGTAGAGCTGTTTGCATCTGATTTTGATAATGTATATAAGGGCTTTAGGGAGAAGCAATGGCTGGTACTTAATGGTGATGATTTGGTGGATGAAATTAATGTTGTTGAGATAAGTTCCGAGAATCTATTAAACGTATTAGTGTCATTGACTGTGACAAAAAAAGCGGGTCCTGGTGGGATACCAAACTTGGTGTTTAGCGAGTGTGATGTGTCATTGTGTGTGCCCTTACTGTTTATTTTTAATAAATCGTCTTGGGGTATATTCCCGGATAGGTAGGAACACTCCCTTTTAACTCCTATACCTAAGACCGGCAACTGTTGTTACGTAAGCAGTTACATGCCTATGTATATTCAGTCTGCAATTCCAAAGGTCTTCGAGATAATGGTTATGCCTACATTGGATTAGTGCCTTTATGAATATTATTATGAATAACAGCATGGCTTTGTGGGTGGTCGGTCGACTGTGGCAATCTTCTATGCTTACACCAACTTTTATCGCAGATGCCTTGAATAGTGGATATAAAGATCAGTCCATTTATACAGATTGTAGTAAAATGTTCGATCTGTTAGATGCATTTTAGGCTCAGCGGGTATCTCTCATCGCAGTTGATATACTGCGAAAAATAGATTTGTATATTCCACCGAGAGATTGAGGAGGTGTTTCATGCCGTCAAGCAAAAAGTCTAATACTCGCCATGTCAGAACATGCCTCTGAATAGACTGGTATCTTATGTAAATGAATATTTGTCTTTTAGATTTTGTTGGCATTTCCTTTAACAGTATTGGGTCTTAAGACGGGAAATATTTTGTTAGTTATTAGAGTATTTTGTGTTTTTTAAATATTTTATATATTGTTTGTTAAATTTAATTTCGCGTATTATGTTTGTGCTAAAATATTTTAGTTTTAGTAAATATGTTCGAAATGTGTACATAATTTAAACATTGTTATAATTTATTCAGATATTTGTGTTATTACTATTAAATATTGTAAAGTGATGTTCCCTTGAAATATTAATAAATACATAAATGAAGTAATACATATTTTTTATATACATTTAAGAGGGAACATGATCTAACCCAACCAACCTAAACTAACCCAAACAAATAACTTTAATGAATATTGAAAATTTATTAGTACTAAATTTTTTAAAATTTTTGTTTAAAATACGTAGCATGTTTAAATTTTCTGGGCTTAGTATGTGGCGTTCAAATTAGCACTGAGTTGAAAACAAGGGTCAGGCCCGGACTGGGCGATCGGGCGATCGCCCGGTGGGCCGGTCCCAAAAATGGGCCGGTCTTTTTGCCAAGAAAAAAAGCCTAACGAAAGAAACGTTAAAAAATCAAAAACTCAAAGCAACCACTATCCAGACGCTGGACTCGCTATGATGTGTTTGCCGCAGCAGTGTTTTTAAAATGTACCGATTTTCTTTCAAAAATGTGCTGAGACAGTTTTAAATGAACCAAATGTTAATTGACAGTGGTAGATATTTTTTATTACCCAATAAGTTCCGTTGCAAGATTATACATTTTAAAATTTTATATTAATGACGTACTAAAAATCATATATTTATGTTGTGGCATGTTTATTAATGATGAAAATTGAAAATAAAATGAGCAAAAATTTAATCGAAACGATATATTTTGTATAACAAAT
>JAEQML010074144.1:0-14548 GCA_016904865.1 Pissodes strobi | reverse complement strand
CATAGATATATAAGCATAGAGACATAGATAAACTTATCACTGCCTCATGATAGATAAGGAAATAATGAAATAACTAGTCATGTAATGATAAGCATGAAAATACATAGAATAAAGTGTTCACGTAAAGTATGAAAAGTTGCATACCTAAGGTGAAATAATTAAAGGAAAGTTGTTGAGAAGCTTCAATAAGTTGAAACAATTGAGGAAACATACAAAGATGTATATATAATATGAGTTTAAAAATATAGCATACATATATAAGGAAGTAGTAAAGCTAATGAATTAATTATAAATAAGAAGAGATAGAATAAAGTACAGATTAAGTAAAGAATAAGGAAACCTAAGATATGGGAATGTAATATAAAGAAATTAGCAATAAAATAATAAATATAGGTGGATAGAGAAACAATGTATATATATATATATATATATATCAGAAAGAAGAATTAAATATCAATTTACCAATTTACCAGATTCTTGTGAGTTTGGTCAATCATCTCAGAAGGCCCAGACGCCAACAGTCCCTCGAGTATTCAGAAACCAGTGCAAATAACTATCCAGTAATGGGTTACGACAGAAGTCTCCAGATTCTGCAAGAATTCAGACCTAAAAAGTGAAGAAACGCTTAAGAAAAATATAACAAAAAAAGCTGAGAAAAGAGTATTACAATGTCAAAAGATATCTAAATATTGTGAAATATTTGGAGTCAGATATAAATTATAACACAACAATGAAAGCAGTAGCAGCAGGACATGCAATATCTGGCAGGAAGTGAAAATAATTATCAAAAGACGAGACAACAAACATGAATAAAATTAAAGCTAGGCAATCGTCGCAATAAAATCTAATGACTTACCTACGGTTGTAGAAAGAAGACGTGAGGATCCAGTAGTTATGACGAAAATCATTCCATGGACAGACTGGGGAAAACTGAAACATGTGGTGCCACAGCAGCCAGCAATGACAGTTCGGCCAGACCATAAGCCATTAAGTTCCAGGGACTCTTATTATTCCTATTCCATGCATCCGTAACCTAAAAAAGCTATAATTAATCTTCACATAACCACTTCCATGTTAAACTAGCAGTAATACACGTCATCTACAGCTTGGAATGGAATAAATAATCATTGATAAAATGTTTCTTGTCAATATTCAAGCCCCACATGGAGTACATGGCCAAAAAGGGTCATTTACCCTGACCACACCTTTTTCTAACCTCAAACCCAGTCACGCGAAATGTTTCCAAGAAATTCAAACTCATGCTCATGCATCCATCACCCTTGGATTAGAGTTTTTATATGCTCTTGCATTTATTCTCATTTTCAAACAGGACAAAGATAATGATTATAAGAAATAAAACGCTTACCTCTCGTTTCGACGTATCTGCCAATATTCTTATATCAGGCAACTTCCTGGTCACATTGAAAAAACGGCATTTCAGAAGCATAAAACCGACCATAAGGTGCAAAAATCGAACACAACTCATCGCCATTGCATCAATTTAACAAATTTTAATATAATTTATTTGATCTAGGCGATCCACCAAGCAACAAACTCCACTGTCATCGAAGAAAGAAACAGCAGTCACAGCAATTTTATTCAGAGGTCACGGCGACGACGAATTGACAGGGGTACCAGTCAAAGGAAATAAAAACGAAGAAAGCACCAGAACTTCTGGGCGAATACTCGTTCAAGTAGAGATGGGGCAGACATATCGATACTCAACAAGGGACACGAAGCAAAGATGGATACTTTCTCAGCAGTATTCAAAGGGCGCCATCTAGCCACCAAGAAGTGAGGGACAAGCCAGAAGAAAGAAAATATTGTAGCGTAAAGTATAAGATACCTTTTATTTATTAATGTTATAATGTTACATATTAGAGTAATTGACTGTACGATATTTCGTGGAACTAAAATCTGTAAATTGTGTACAGATAAACATTTTTTATATAAACATGGTCAGCAAGCATAAATAAGTCGATCAAGAGACGATAAAAAGTCAGCCGATTTTTGTATAAATCAACAAGTATTACTGAGTCTAATAAACTGCTATAATTAAAGACATTAAATGCACGGAATAAATATTAGTCTCGTACACAGGACCGCATTTAAATAATATAATGTTAGATGTATAAAATAATTTAATAAAATATAATTAATCAAATTTTTTCTTTATGGAATTATCTGCAATATGGGTAATATAGTTAAATTTAATGTGGGAAAACAAGCCCATCTGTATACATAAATAAGCCCGATAATTTTCCATGTAATGGATATGATAAATATAGTTGGGTAATATTAATAACAGTATCGACTTATTTGGATTATGTAATGTAAATAATTATAGAAATAAGTGCTTTAAACTATCTTCCTAGAATTAAAATTGTTTATAATTAGAAAGCAAAGTTCAACTAGCGGGGGATGGACGCATTCCCTGTTAGCTGTAACTATAGCAATTATGCAAACAAGCGTTGATTGTCGAATAGGCGCCTATTTGACAGTCAACGGTAAAGTATAGATATTTCAAATATGCAAAATACTAAGTGGGGAATTATACACTCTACTTGTTCTCTGTTAATCTAGAATTAGAGTTAAGTATAAAATTTCAAAGACAATTTATAAAAATATTTTTCTTTTTTTATTTTATGTACCAAGCACCAGTGGATGTCCATACTAGTCTCTCCAGCAGGCTCTTACTTATGATACCCTCAAACAGTTCAATGGTATGTCAATGCTAAGACATATAGACTGCAGTGGAGGCTAGAGGGAGTTACTAAGGATCAGCCTGGATCCAGAAAGTAACAAGACCACTGATGGATATTTTTTTATGTTCTATAAATTGTAATATCACATAGTATTATGCGGCAAGTTTTTTCGAATTGAGGTCTTTCTTTTTTGAGCTATAGCGGTCGCATTAATGTTGGGGACCAACATTTAGAGGGCGGGGGAACGTGTAATCTACTAAAATGCATAAGCTACTAAACAAATATCACCCTGTCGAAAGTTTGAACTTGAACTTGGAGATTGTTATATAAACATTAAAGGCAAACTATAAACAACGCGAGCAATCAACGGGAGCGACTTTGAACCTTATGCATGCAATGATCATCACTTTGTTTTATATAAATACGCTACCGAACCCTCAGTTCGGCAGACTTAGTCTCACCTCCAGCTCCCAAGGTTAGCCATTTGACGACTGCCTTCTGGGTTCTATCCGCTCCTAAAGTTAGTCATACGATTGCTTTAGGTTCCATTCCTTTCGTACCCAACCTGGTACCGGTTAGCCATTTGACGACTGCTAGGACCAGGGGTTGCACAACCTCCATAGTAAAGTCTTGACAAGAAGTTTGTCAGAGTGTTCAGAAAGACAAGTGTCTAAATAGTCAGTTAAAAAGTTTAGTGAAAGCTCTTAGTGCTCTTAAATAAAACCCAGCTCTTAAGAAAAACTATAAATTATAAGACAGTAAACAAAGACCTATGAACAGTACCTCAAATCGAGAAAACATGCGCACCGTAGTAATCGGGTATAATAGAATCTCATTTTCTCTGACCAATAATTGTTGTTAAAGTTCTATCGTTAATACATTGTTATTGTTATAAACTAAACGTGCTTACTTTATCATCTCTTCTTACCCCACGTGACGCGAACCCGGTCTACCTCAGTTACCCCCCGGCACGCTAAACAAGGCGTGTCCTCACGAGTAGAACATCCAGTGGTAGATTAAAGGAAGCATTGAGACCCCGTCATTGTACTAATCGCGACGAGGCTCTTCTCTGAGAAGTTATTCTTTAAATAAACGCGCTACCCCTAAAGATACTCGTGACAATATTATTAATACTTAGGTATAATTACTATTATTTGATTCAGATAGTATTGGGTTAAAAAAAATTTTTATATTTCTTTAACATAGGTTTTTAGTTTAACGATTTTAGGTTTTTATTTTCAGTTTGGGTTAGTTGAACACACTTCAGATATTTCATATCTGACGTACTGAACCTCGCCTTTCTGTGTTAACGTTTCGATTTGAACTTGTCGATAACAAGTATTATTGTATATTTGTTAGTACAAATAAAGTCCTTTATTATTATTATTATTATTATTATTATTATTATTATTATTATTAAATACATTAAATCACTACACCTATGTAAAACTCAACTCTAGACATAGACGAGGATTAATCAACCTGATAGGAACCGCACAAAAGTGGTTCTTCCGAACACTTGACGCAGAGGATGGCGTCAAATATGACAATTATATAAAAATTCTCAGAAATATCCAAAATATTTTAGATACAAACTTAGCCTCACAAAAAATAATCTTAGGAAAACTAACTCAAGCCATCGACTCTCAGTTAAAAATCGCAGAAAATAACCAAGCAAAAGTATTAGAGAAAGTTAGGGCCTTAGACCTAAAAGAACATTCTATCTTCACAGCCTTATACATATCATTCCTTAACGACAATATTAACCTAGAGCTCTCGCAAATCGAAACCACATATAGTAACCTACAAACGGCAATTAATTTTGCACAAACTGGCATCACGCATTTCTCAATTCTACAGTACAAATACCTCTTAAGAATACTACAGAAAATCAAACAATACCCTATGACAGCATCATAAAATATTATGAGACTATGCACGCCCAAGTTAATACGCTTAAACGTATTAAAACGATTGATAATATTTACAATACACATTCCCCTAATAGAAAAAGACCCCTTTTTATTGTATGAAATTCTTCCTATACCCATCCTAAATAGAACAATCAGTACAAAGCATTCCTACCTGTTAAGCTCTAGCAACATATATGTTACATTAGATGAAGAATGCCCAAAAATAGAAAGAGTTGATTTGAAGGGTGAAGGGAAAAAACAAGGAATGTCACACTTTTCAAGCAATGGAGATAATGGCGCCATCTAAAAGGTATAATACGTATCTACTATTTGTAGTTGACTAGTGGATAATAACTAGGACCGTTCGATAAATATGCGTATTTAAAATAACAGTGCGAAGGTTAAAAACAAGGAATATTCATTTCTGCCGTACAATAGTAAAACATAGTAACTCGACTTACTAGGTTTTACTTTAGTAACAATTTTCTGATTCAGCTCATCGAGATCTATCTGTAGCTAGTTAAATCTTGTTAAACGGACTTTCCGAGTTATTACGTTATACGTTTTAGTATACTGACCTTAATTAACAGCTACTCGAGTTACTTAGCTTACATTTTATTTTAATATCTATTTATATAAAATTACTATAGTAAAAGCTAGTAACTCGAGTTACCATTTATAAAATTTTAATTTTATCATTTATATAGGCAAGTGTTCCAAAAGTAAACTATTTTTGCAATCGTAAAACCTAGTAACTCGACTTATCTCCAAGGCGCAGCTATAGAATTAGTGGGGGCAACTTCGCCACAGTTTATACCACAACTACAACTCTCCACGTGTTTTGAAGCCAAGCGGTTCATCCAATAGGAGAGCTGGGAGTTCTTATTTTGCGCCTGCGCTCAATGAGTGAACGCTGCCTTTATAAATAAAGCATCGGTTCGGCATATATGTATGTCTCTATTCAATAAGATACCGCCTGTAAAGAGAAAGAGATAGAGATATTGTTGGCGAGAAATAACCGTAAAACGAGGCACGCTTGTATTGTGCTTGTATTCAGATGAGATCTCGAATATTGATTTTCTGTGCGGCGACAGGAAAAGTATGTTGATTGAAAAGGAACCGAAAAGCGAAAACTACCATCTTGTTTGTTCGAGAGTCGGCTTTGTTTGTAGTGCTTTTTGTGGACTGATTTCGCGAATTTTGTGTATTATATCAATAGACTTAGTTATATGGCTATCATTAGATCCTAGTTCGACTCTGTCCACGGCCCAGCTGGCCGTATAATTCTGACGTTTCCAACTAATAATGCGCATGCTCGAAATATCAGAATCCATGAAAAAATAGAATTTGGCTTCACTAACATCAAAGGTGCCGGCTCAGAGTTGTATAAAGACTGATTTTCATATATAGGACTATGCACCGACTGTGCGCCTACCATGCTCCGGCCGTCGCGGATCTTCTACTTTTTCACAATAGGACTGGACGACCGCAACACGGTCGTAGCACAGTCCTATATGTGTAAATGTAAATAAGGGCTTCAGTGCGTTTTATATGGAACATACAATTTTTTCATTTACAGTGGAAACGACACGGTAGGTGCACGGTAGGCGCACAGTCCTATATATGAAAATCAGCCTTAACAGATTCGGGTACGGTATAAACTGTGACTTCGCTTAGCTGCCACGCCGCCGCGTTGTCGATCGCCAGTTAGTCCTTCGGCGTCTCTGACTCTGTGACGGTATAGACACGTCAAATAGTTGCTCGTAACAAGCCCTTTTTACGAAATGTCGAGCCGAATAAACAAGATAATGAGTAATCTTCGGAAAGAAAGGTATGTAATATGATTAAAAGCAAATATATCACTTTTGTAATTATTATTCTGTTGTTTTTTTGTCGAATGTACTAATCTAGAGGTTAAACAAATTCCTGTTTATTATACTCCTTCTTTTGGCGGATCCTCACATGATTTCTTTAAAGACCCTAATTTAGTCCAAAATGAGATTTTTAGATATAAAGCCAATGGCAATAAGAGAAACGGTTTGTTATTATTACTGTTACTGATGGCAAATTTTAAATCAGATCAGAGATTTAAAAAATCACGTAATGACCAAGTTAAAAAAAATAACAGGAGTATATTAATATTATTTTTAATTTCATGAATTTTCGCTTATCTAATAATGATTTTTTTTTTTAGAATTCAAGAAGAACCGGGTATAAGCAGTAAGGTTGATGCAAATGAAGTTTCCCCTGCTGATGACTCAGATCAAGATCGTGACTTTAATCCCATAAATCCCGAACCGAGATCAAGGAAACGTGTGCCAAAGTATTTTACCAAGAAAGATCTGGATTTATGAAAACTTTCGAAATTCAGCTTTAATGAAGCAGAGTCAAGTTCAAAGCGTATAAGGCTTATAAATTACAAAGAAAAAGAAGGAAATGTGCTTCCAAGCCCAGAAGCGTGGGAAATTAAAGGATTATGTGGACACCATAATATGGATTATACTTAAGAAAAACTAAGGGAATCCAGTTTCATCAAAAGTTGTATAATTATTACCGAATCTAATAATGCCAAGCCTGATACGGAATTTCATCACCTTACCCAATCCCATGCTACCCAGCCTGTTACCGAGTCTTGTGCTGCCCCGAGTACTAGTCAGTCTGATGTCCAGTACGATATTGCCCAGTATGGTGCTGAGTCTTCTAATCCAAAAGGAACTGGGAAGGGAAAAAAGAAAAACAAGAAAATATCGGAAAATCAGCTTATGTAAGAGTTCTTCTTGCAGGAAAAGATGTTCAGAAAAAAATTCAGATGATCAACGAAGGGGTATTGTTTATTATTTCAGCAAGCTAGACTATGGTAATAAACAATTATTTTTTCTTAAATATATCGGAAAAAATTAAGCAAAATCTAAAATTAATAAAATTAGACGCAGAAACAAATAAAAAATATACAATTTCATACAATTTGCCGATCGCTTATAATCAAGAAGAGTCCAGTACATGTCCACGAAACATTGTCGTTTGTAAGCCAATATATCTCCATACATTAGGTAATAAGACCGATGGTATTAGCATGTCCTTTTTAAGGAGAACCTGCAATGATCTTCCTAACATTGAAGATAAAAGGGGAAAAGCACATGGAAACAAAATGAAAGAAGTCGCAGAAAAAGAATTATCGAGAAATTAAAACACATATAGAATCGTACCATCCTCAGGTATCACACTATAATCTAGCTCTTGCTCCCAACAGAAGATATATCCCACCTGACATATCTATACATAATATGCATAAAGACTACAACACCAAATACTCACCGGTTTGTTATGAGACCTATCGGAACGTTTTTGACAAGGAAAATATCGGATTTGCCATTCCATCGCAAGATGAATGTGGATTATGTACCATTTATAAAGAACATAATCATTTAAGTGAAACAGGAAATACTTCTCCGCAACTTCATGATAAAACCCCAGCAGAATCGTTTACATTGTTTATTTATGTGTTAGAGGTTAGAGGCAGCGCTTTGTTTTCTGTATTTTTGAATATTTATTGGTCCTGGCAAAGGTAAAAAATGTCTTCTGATAGTGATGAGCGGAATGACACTGATAATACGAAAAAGAGGAAGAAAACCGGAAGAAATGTTGATGTTATGAAAAAAATACGACTACAGTCTCACGAAGAAGGGCCGCCGTGCAATTGCAAAAGACTAAAGTGTTTTGACACTTTAATCAGTACAGAGAGAAAAGAAGTGTTAAAATATTTTAACAGTTTAACAGTTAACTAATTATTATGTTTATTCGCCTTTTTTCAGATCTATTACCAATTCCTGCCGCAAAATATAATAATCTAATGACGCTGATGAGGTTTTGTAAACATGATGCTCAGGTCTATTACAGTGCCCTACCTTACCAGTAGGATTTACTAGCATGTAATTAAAGGTTAAACAAACATATTCTTTCTTCTTCTAGGTCATAATTATTAACAGTAATATTTATATTTTTAGGCTTCCGGTAAGCTCGTGGAACCAGTGCCCCACAATGTGACGTTGGGACGGACATTCCCTGTTCTTTTTTCAGTTTTTTTTTGAAGTTAGGATATTTTTTTAAGTTTTTTATGTGTTCCTTAAAGACTTGGCTAAAATGTGTTCACGTACTTGATAGAATGTACTCTTATTTTAGCAAACAAAAATATATTATGTTTCTTTGATGCCTTCGTTTCAAGCTATCTAGTCGCAAATGTTGAATTACCAATTTTCTCAAAACAAAGACAACGTGACATTCCTTTTTTTCCCTTCGCCCTTCATTTATGTATGCGTAAAAAACTCACTACAGAAGATCAATGTCTATGTTTAATGCTAAACTTAAAGGGACAGTGTCCAACCATCCCAATTACTTATAAGCATAAGTCATTCACTCCAATGTCTGACAACCCAATATTAATGATCCCAACAAAGGAACAGATATTTAATTTTCAATGTTCCACGCAAAACACAATAGAATTTATGAAGGAACCTTCGATAATATTTCCCGGAGGTTGTCAAACAATTGATGAACTCAAATTTTCAAAACAAAACTCCGAGATTATAAACTTTAGGTTTAAATTACCTCAAATACCAATCACCATATCCAATCCTTTTAATGAAATTCCAAACGAAGTCGAAGAAATTAACCAGTCCTTAGTTAAACAAGCAAGAGCGAAAATTGACACTTTGAATATACGTAACCTACAGAATTATTCCTACAGTCACTCAAATTGGAAAGAATATGAAATCTTAACACTAATCCTAGGTATAAGTGTACTTCTAATAGCTATATATTATTTGAAGTTTTATAAAAAGAAGCAAAAAAAACGTTATTGTAAATTTAGAATTACAAAAAGCTCCTGGTGAGCCAGATGCGTCAGAAAAACCTACCCTCAATCAGGTGTCTTCCACCTACTTCAATGCATTTATCCAAGTTAGTAACAAACCTATTAAAACTATGGATTAAATATTCTTCTGGAAAGTTTTTATCACGTTGCTCTAACGTTTGTGGTAGTGTATCATAGCATGGTTCTTTTACATACCCCCATAAGAAAAAGTCTGAAACAGTTAAGCTCGGGGAATGAGGAGCCCATGGAATACGACCTCCTCTTCCAATCCACCTTTTTTAAAAGATGTTGTGTAATGAATTACTGGTAATTAATGCACAGTGGGGTGTCCATTTTGTTGAAAGTACACTGAATTCAATATATTTTCCTGCTGTAATTGAGGATAAAAAATTTCCAACATATGTAAAGGAATTTACAATTGAAAGTTCAAATCTTGATTTTTTGCACTTAGGCGCTCTACTTTTCCATCCTTCAATTGAATTTCCAAAAAAAGAATGACCCATAAAGATTTTCCTTGGACTGCAACACGTTTTTTTTTAGATTGAACCCTATGTTTTTTTCCCATTCAAATAAAAAAAATTAACCGAGCCCCGGAGAGACGTATTGCAAAGCCCGGCCCCTGTCGTGGGGTCGTTTGAGCGCCACCCGTTCTAGCCAGCTAAACGGAAAAAGCTCGGCTGGTGTTGTACCGAGTGGCTAGATTCGCTCATAAAATTAACCGGTTCCTAATTTCGAACTATCAAAAAAAAAACCAAAACAATGGCGCAATTATAACTTCTATCAAGAAAACACAATCAAAAATTTAATGAACACTATATTTGCTACTAAATCCTTTTTTTTGCAAACACAGCAACAATCTATCTGGAGAAAAAGATTATATTAAAATGTTGTGGAGTAGACAAAAGAATGTTAAATGACTTAAAGTAATTAATAAAATAAATAGAGTACAATATGAAGATTGTACGTACAGAGACCAATTCAGTTGGAAAACCTCGGTTCTATATGCCTTATCACTAAATGCACTAAACACTACTTATCAAAGTGATCACTTGACGCAGACTAAGCTTCTTACAACTAGGTATGCGTGCGCTAACAGCTGCACTGATGGTGATTTTATGCCGCAATGAGCGGACAGAATGATTAGATCAAAAAAAATTGTGAAGTTAATAAAAGCACCAGATTAGATTTAAACTATGGTTAGCTTGATTCATATGATAAGAAGAAAAAAAAATCAGAGCGGTTATATCTGCCGACTAATGAATGAAAAGAATGATATTATCCAGCCAGCGCTTGACTTTTAAAATGAGTAAACAACTCAAAGAAATTAGACTAACTGGTCCGATAAACCAGTGAATAAATGTAAATTAAATTAATTAAAATCAATGAGCTACCTCAATTCAATGTTTGATTTATATCAATAAAAGCGAACGAAGAGTAAACATAAGAAAGAATGAGACACAAAACTTATACCCAAATCCCGTCGTCGAACTCTGTCGATGGTGTCTAGTGCGGGAACCACAAGTTAAGGCCCTTCGTCAGCCTTCCAGGGAAAAAAGTTGTGGACCTGCTTCCGGCCTTTCAGAGAAAAAGTTGCAGTCCTTTAATTAAAGTTCTGGCCCAGCAGAAGAACCCTGAAATAATCCAGTACGCATTAAATGAAGCCCCCTTACTTTAATAAAAATCATAGACCCCCTCCCTCTTTGCATAAATACATCTTTTTTTATAAAACAAATTTTCCCAGACAAAAACAAAAAAAACCCATGGATTTGCAGAGCAATAAAGCAAATAAAAGAGATATTAAGGTTCAGGTAACTTGAATATAAAAAGATAGGTATGAATCACCCCTAAAAGAATATATAAACTTCCCCATATGATCAAAATCAAAGTTGCATTAAAATAAAAATTCGGATCAGATAAAATGGAGTAGATAAAATAACACATGGGAAAAGCAAATGGCGTTAAGTGCACAAAAAAAAATAAAAGGTAGATAAGCAATCAATTTCATTAATTTAGGCAAAAATGGTAGCGATATTTACCTCAGACTCGAACTTGAGGGTGTATTAGAGGAGATTCGACGGTCTCGGTCTTATGGGACGAACGTGGAAGCCGCTATAAATAATGGAAACAAAAAAATTTAGCAACATGTTGGTCACGTGCTTCATAGGCCACAGAAAAAGGAATCCAGAGAAAATGCTTACCTAGTACAGCTTGTAGAGCCCGAAAAATCGGTCGTGTTAAAACACAAACAGAAACCACACAGTAAATCCCCTACCAAAAAGGGTTGTATTATATCACAATACTCAAAACATGCAGATTCTCGCTATACTGGCAAACGTTCGTCTTACGTTCCGGTCAAACTAGCAAAGGACCGTCCCCTCCGTTCGTCAATTCGCCTTCGGGATTAAATCCTGCGCCCCAAGTAGTGATGGGCTGAAAACTTGACGAGTGATTCGATACAAGGAATAACTCTAAGAAAATAAACGCCTTAATTCTCGCTTATTATGATGATAAATGACGGCGGAAGCCACGAATAGTGAGCTAAAATTACATTCTTCCAGAAATGCTAGGAAATGCTCTAGCAGGAATGATAAACCTTCAAAAATCTAAATCGAGAATGAAAAACGCGCGATACATAGCCCATCTCTATTATTTCGTGACGAAGGTAACAAAAACTACTACCAAAATACGGATCAACAAGTCAAACGCAGCGTTTTTTGCAGGCTAACAGAATTCTTTAGAAATATAAATCGACACGCTGGCTGTTTACGATAATATAATGCAAATCAAGCCAAGTTATCTTAATAATAAGGTACACACATCGCTTATCAACTAAAATAGATGGTCACAACGGATTCTAAAAACTAATACGAATGTATAGCTAATCTATACCTAAAATATAGTTAATTCATACTACGAAAAACAGTATTTTCAAGCAAATCAAATTAATAAATTTAGAATTAATAAACCGATGCGTGCAAAATACAGCATCATTTTTTCCCTAAATCCGGCATAGAAATGAAATTTTAAAATTGGCAAAATCGAACTGTTACAGTTTAAATAAAGAAAAGGTAATATAGCGCTTAATGGCATAAATAGTTCGTTCTCTGCTATAAATTCTAAGTGTAATGTAAATATGTATTCAAAACAATAATTTCTCTAGGCAACTTTCATGTTTTATTATTCCAAAGATAACCGGAACTTTGCCTATATCAACTTTAAATATTGGTGGCCTAAAAATTCCCTGTAAATATAAACTTGCAAATCCTGCATTTTTCGAGCCACAAGTCGACATGAGTTATATAAATGAAATCTCTGCAATGACCCCCCAATCCTCACGGATTGTGTTGCATTTATATAAATATTTAGATTACAGTTTGTTATAATGCAGTTTTGACATTTTTACGATAATGATATTTTTTCTAAGATTATAAAAAGGCAAGTGTACCACTAATTTGAACACTTGACTTTCAGTAGTTGCTGTAGTTAGAAGTCGTTTTGTAAATAATTTCTTTTATTTTTAAATCAAGTTAGTTTTTAAAAAGTGTTATTAAGTTTTGCGAAACTTAATTGGCGCAGTCGGTAGCATCTCGAAGTTTCTCTTTCGCATACGATTGGTGGTTGCAAGAAAGAAGCAGAAGCAACCCTTCCTGAACCCCTGGGCGCAAAGTGACCGTCAGTAACAACTGTTCAATCGAGAAACCTACTCAGCAAGAAATTTTCAGCAGCGGAGCATCGAAACGTTTTCCGTAATAATATTTCCTTTCTGAAGTCCACATATACATTTATACACAATTGGTATAATTTTTATTTTTACGTTCTAAAAATTTAATCGACGCACAGAGGGCCAGCGGACCATATTTTATGGAAAAATTATTTTGCTGGTAGATATTATTCAATATGTGTTAAAATTACAAAATCAATACAAAACATGAAAAAGTGAACAATTATTAGCCCATATGAAATGGTTTATACAGGGTGTTACAATATCAACACACATAAAAAATCATGTTTTCGCACATTCAGGCCAAAATCACACCTTAACTAATTTCCAAAAAATGTATGAGCCTTAGAAGCATCAAATACCACCTATCTAAAAAAATTTGTTATACAGGGTGTCCCAAAAGTAAGAAGTAATCAGCTTTTTATAAAACTAGTTTTTTTTTAATCGATTTTTAAGACTTTTGAGACAACTGCATAAAAATATGATAACAGCTGTACCTTCATTTTATTTATACTTATTTTGGAAATATAATATTTTATCAACTTATTAATTAAAAAATAGGTAACCACTGAATACTTAGATAGGTAGGTAATTAATGTAACTGATAATTTTTATATTTAAACAATAAGATAAATAATTATTAATAACAATAACAATATTTGTAAACAATCTTAAAGTATATATTATATAAAATAGATAATAATCGATTTAATATTTATAAATATAATATTATTGTATCTAAGCTGTAGAAAACGATTCCAATTTTCATATTACACTATTCTGAATCTTCATCACTTGTAATCTCAGTTGTTGTGTAAGACTTGAACATGTTTAACGCTTCTGGGCTAATCATTTTCTTTTGTGGTAGACTGTGCTTTCTTAAAGATGTTATTTTGGGATCAGAGGTGATAAGCATATAATTGAAAACATCTAAACTTGTCATTACTCTACTGCATTTTCTAGAGTTTCGTTCTCTTGCTCTTCTATATTCTTTGTTTCTGGCTTCTTGTGCCTCTTCTGATAAATGTCCGATAGGTACAGGAATTGCTTTGATTATTTCTGAGCTGTGAATCAATAGTTTATGTATGGATGCGGGCATTCTATACCATGGATACAAATTCACAAATAACCGTGCTGTGTCAATACAATACTGCTGAAATTCTTCCACTCTTATAGAGAATCCGCTGGCAACTACTTGCAGTAAGACATAAAAGCGATATATGAGTTTTTCATCAACTTTGATGATTTCAGCTGACACCTTGTAATTCTGGAAAAATGTTCTGGCTGTATTACCGTCATTAGTATTTCCTGCCCCCTGCTTTGTTTGGTCCACCAGAAG